>JBAJNP010000061.1:12207-33173 GCA_036877545.1 Yasuhikotakia modesta | reverse complement strand
CCAGAGGGTTGGTATTCGGTCACGCTCCACTTATTTTGCTCATTAATTCAGTTCTTAAAATCAGAAGCATGTTTATAAAATGATACACACAGACACACACACACACACAGACACACACCTTCTCCACACGCTGCTCCTTAATGTTCTCAGTTGTCTGTGAGGCTTCCAACGCCAGCTGGTTCCTCAGCTCCTCCAGCTGAGAGATGGAGTCCTTCAGCTCAGCTGCACGGCTGAAGTCCTGACAGCTGATGCACTCCTCCAGACTCTGCTTAGCCTCCATGATCTGCACTCGCACCTCAGCTAGCTACAGACAGAGCACGGACAACGTTTAAGAACGCTTTCACAACATACTTCTAACGTTAGCCTCTGGCAGTTAAAGCCGTCGCACTCACTCTGACTTGCTTCCGCCGTTTCTCGTTTTCATCCACAGCTTCGGCTGTGGGCAGGATGGGTTCTCTCACGTCCGAGATTATTTCTGCAACCTGATTCAAATATAACAGCTTTCACAAATGTATAGTTTTGCTTCAGAGAACGTTTATAGACGTCTCTCTTGAGCTCAAAATCTCAGGTGCTATTTAACACCATCACAAATCTCAGAAGATCCAGGAGATTAAATATACCTCTGATAATGTTTGGCTAAAGAGAGAGTTAAAGCATGGAAATTTTCATTTTTGGGTGAACTACTCTAAGAAAATTAAATGATATGGAAAACACCAAGATGAACCCAGCTGATCTTCAATAAATCAGGGTGAAAACTACTCAGGTTAAGTGAAGCGTGTTCCACTTAAACTCACCACTTGGGTTTTCTGCGTGTCGTCTCGCAGAATGCCAATCAGTTTCTCAACCAGCGGGCCAATCAGAGAAGTGGGCGTGTTGGGCAACACCAGAATCTCCTGTAGGACTGCCACCATGCGTTTCCTGTATGAGGTCATGGGAAGGGGTTAGATGTGAATTTGTGGGGGTGTGGCCTGATGGTCAGGAATAAATTTGTGAACGCTAACACCAAAAAGCTAAGTGTTTTCTGCATTGCTCTGTAAGAAACGTGACGACGGACCTGCCGCCCTCCTCGGATGTGTCCAGACACCCAACTATCAGAATCAACTGCTGTCCAACAAACTCCTGGGTCATCGCCATTTCAAGCTGCGTCATATCAGCTCTGTGCTCCTCAGACAGCTGAGTAATGCTCCTCAGGAAACTGAAACAAAACACACAACTGTCTTTGTGTAGTTGAGATTCACACTCAGATTATTTACAAATGTTTGCTTAAAAAAAAAAAAACATCTTATCAAATGCTACAGCAGTACATGTGTACATTGTGATGTACAGGGTCTAGCTGAGAAAACAGGACATGAGCAAGTGCGTAAAAGTGTGGCGCACATTTACCTGTACAGATACTCTGCAAAGATGGCTGCTTCAGGTATTAAACGCTCCAGCAATTCCTCTCCCTCATCGCCTTTACTCTTAACATACTCACACAATGCTCTCCAGTACAACACGTTTTCACACGTAAGAGAGTCCACAGGAATTAGCTTCCTGCACATAGAAACACACATTTAATAAATAAGACTAAATTCAGATATTTGGTACAAATAGATTTCCAGTTAATTAACAAATTAAAAGAACTGATCAGTAATTTTAATGTCAATTTTTTACGGAAAAAATAACTGTAAATGATGTAAAACTGAAGATGGTGTTTGCATGAAGAAAAAAGGCAACTTGAGTCTTCCAATTAGTTTTTGTTTAAAAGTTTGTAAAAATGCCTTTTACATGACTT
This sequence comes from Yasuhikotakia modesta, assembly GCA_036877545.1. Taxonomy (NCBI): domain Eukaryota; kingdom Metazoa; phylum Chordata; class Actinopteri; order Cypriniformes; family Botiidae; genus Yasuhikotakia; species Yasuhikotakia modesta. The sequence continues at coordinate 31,399 of JBAJNP010000061.1, read as the reverse complement.
TACATGCTGTCAGGTTGTTCAAAAAATAACTTTTACCTCAAAAATAGCAAAACTAAAGTTTTAAAACTAAAACTAACTAAAACTTTTATTTCATCTAATGACTCATTTCAGCTGTTGACTGCATCTGATGCCCACATCAAGTCTAATTTAGTTTCATGCTAAAAAAAAATATCAATCTTTAAAAACTTATAAATATTAAAACCTTATAAATAATTATAGTCTGGCACTCGTTTGACAGTGTGGAAAACAACATTTGTGCAAGATTCAAACAACTGACCGCTCGTCCAGCCCAGCAGCGTTTTGCAGGAGGTCGTCTAAACTCGATGCCATGGAAAAGATGGCATGTAAGGTGGTCACCGCAGTGTCTGGGCAGTTCTCGACATCCAGCCTATGCAGCAGCTGCAACACATCTCCCTGCAGCAGGCGCAGCCACGCGGGCAGCAAACAGGTCTTGACCACTTCCTTCACAGAGTCTTGAGAGACATGCATGTAAATGAATGCGTGTAGACACCCGGTTTCTCTAAGCATTCAATCACCACGTGCTGCAGTATCTTACCTGCAGAGTCACTGAGGCCCTCGTGCAGCAGACTGACTCTCTGAGCGATGCTCAGTGCTCGAATGTGCACTTTCTCTGCAAGCACCTGATGCACAATTTACACTCGCGTCAGACGCATCAGATTTGCACACGCATAATCGTTACAGTCATTCATGGAAATCACTTTTATAAGTAAAGAAAGAAAGGGAAGAAATTTTACCTGATAGGCAAGTTTCCTGACTTTTTCCTTAACGTCTCTGGTGCGTTTGTAGATTTTAGGAAGCGTGTGAGCAGAGGGGGCGATGCAAGACAACACAGCCCGCCGAACCTCCGGGTTAGAGTCATTTTCCAACAGCAGCAAATATGCTACACAGAATCACAAGTTCATTTTATTTATTCCTTTGGCTTTTTAAGAAATCAGTCAAATTTGCTGCATCTGAAATCACTCGTTCACTACTCCCTATATCGTGAACAACATTTAGGGTATTTCATTGCTGATGTACAATGAGTTCCAGAACAGATGCGGTTACAACTTAGACATCTATGTACTTTTACATTATTTGCACCTAACTTGGAAAATCGGTAATGAATACAACAATAATTATTTATCTATTATACCCCAAGAAAGGTATAGTATAATTACAACAATTACATAGAGTAATTGTTGTAATTATACTATCCTTGTGGTATAATTGATAAATGTGTGTTTTTAAATTCTGAATACCTTTAATAGTCGGGCAGTCTGGATTACTGGGGTCCTGGAGTCGAGCCATTGCTAGTGCCGCCTGTATCCTGACATTAGGGTATTTGTCTGTGACTCTGACCAGCATGGCCTCATGAATCCTCTCACACAGGTCATCGTCTATCTGAGCATTTTCACTCAGACTGCCCAGCAACTTATTAACCAGCTGACACACACGAAACCGGACCGCATGACTGTTGGCACCATGAGACTGGAGGAGAGAAATCAATTAGTTGATTATAATAATGGTAACATAGCTAGTTCATAAAAACAAGCACATATAGTTTATGTTGGACAGTTAATCTGGTCAGTTTATAACAAACATTATTAAAGCACATTTTAGGTGTAGCATACAGCAGCGTTTATATTAATGCTACTGTAGGGCAGTGCAAGTACCTCCAACAGGAAACTAAACAGAAAGTTCAGAAATTCATTGTCATCTTCCTCCTCCTCTTCTTCGGCCTCTTCGTTTACAGGAGTCTCAAAACAAGCAGCAAACTTTGTGACAAAATCGATGACATTTTCCACCGCTGGCTCCCGGGTGTAAATGATCATGGCATATTTCAGACAGCGAATAAACTCTTCATGGAAATCGCTCTTATCCTCCAACTACACAGACAACAGAGTTCAATGCACCAGTGAACCCATTCTATTACATATGCTTAAGATATACATATTTCTAATATTTTACAATATTGGTAAGATATTTTGTTGATATGGCAACAAACTATATGACTATAAATGATCAAATTGCTTCTATTATCAAAACACTTAAAGTAACCTTTAATGTGTTTTATTATGTGAGTTTATTACAACTATTCCAGTCCTGCTACAGCAAACTTTATGTTTAAATGACCATCTTTAAAGCATATGAAGTGGCATTAAAGTCATTCAATGTGAATGTATTCTTGAAATGTCTCTGTATGGGATCCGTGACCCCAAACTTCTGACGTACCTTCACATACGTGTTCTTCAGACTGGCAACAAGTTTGGCTTTGTTATTATGAGCTTTTTGTGCCCGTCGGAAAGCCTCTTCAATCTCAAGATCGGCGTCTCCAGTCATGTTGATGCTTCTAGGGCACAAAACACTGATAAACACCCGTTGACAGCAGGAGACAATATGCAGACAAGCGTATTAACTGCAGGTCAGCGTCAGTAACGTTAGGGCTGTTAATACAGACGCTTCGGTCGGTGTTAAACGTCGGTGTTAGTCACAGCAGACGCATGTCGTTACCGCAACACGGCAAAATCGTTACCTGATCTTTCCTCGGCCCATCGGATACGTTTATTGATCTAAACGAAGAGTTATTGACTGAATAACTAAATTTTCAACAACTGAACCAACTTTAATTCCGAATATTAAAGTCGCAAAGATCGCGTGCGGTTCCTTAAAAGAAACGGCTAGCCAACACTAAGCTAAAAGGCTCTTTAAAAAATTATAACAAAATACAATTTCCAGCTTTGATAGAATTTTTATTTAATATCTAAATGATAATTACGATATTTCGGTAAACCACTTTTCTCCACATCGTACCTGCAGCGCGATCGTCCGGATTTTAAACAACAGCGAAGCGCCAATTTTCAAAATGCGTTTCGACGATGTTCTCGCGAGAGCAGGAGAAACGCGCGCAGCCGCCCTCGCCCCGCCCCCGCACGTCCATCATCGACCGCTGCAGCCAATGAACGACGGAACAGGTGCCGCTGACGGGACACGTGCTGCAGGGGGCGCGCGGGGGTTACAACCGGATCTCACGCGCGTCTAATGGTTAAAATTAATCCACACTTTGAGGCGTTTTGTTGGGTTTGTTTGTTTAATTTTATGTCGGGAATCGGAAGCTGTCGTGTAAAGGATGATCGCCGGTTTTGTGATGGTTATTGTAAGCCGCCAGACGCTGTGGCAGATACAGTATGTGCGGTAATTTCATCAGGCTACGTTTCCGGGGGTGTCAATCTTTTATCTCAATATACATGATGTTTTATGTCAAGTTTATTCCTCTGATTTGACCCCAAGAGCAGGAGAAATAAACACCCTAATGTCCCAATAAACGATAAGCGATCAGTTGAGGGTAGTTTGACCAAAACAGGTATAAATTAACCTGTTTAACGATTATTGTGTGTTTCTTTTTTATTTTGTAATACTGACTCAAGCAAATAGTTGTTTTTTACCTTTAAAATGTACCTGACCCTTCTGCGGTCTCTCCTGGTTGTTAAAAATCAATAACTTTCCTACCAAACCCATTTTCTCCAGTTTTGCTTAAATGAAAACAATCAATATAATTTAACGCCAACAAATGAAAGTAAATAACTGGGTTAGACTAGCAAAGGAATCGGCGTGCATGTGGTTTAATACCGATGGGAGGGTTGCCGTTCATGGGAGGGGTTACGAAGGCACTGCGGTACCCGTGACTCGTAATGTAAGGCAGTAGTCACGCCCCGGGTGAGAGACAGGTGTCCGGGTTAGGGGGCACATGGCGTCACCGACCACCGTCCCGAGCCGTGCGCTGCCCCGTCCGTGTCCCAGATGGCATTAGCGTGTGAGCCGTTCGCGCACGGGGGGAAGCGTCACGGCGGAGCGGGAGAGTGTTCGCCGGTCGCTCCAGCATGCACAATGGTTTCGGCTGCAGTAAGGACCCTACCTTCAGGATCACGTAGAGGCGACCGGGGTGTTGCGCAGCCGGATTTGTGATTGATCGGTGTGATCTAACGGGGTTATTATGGCTTCCAGTGCCGGGAAGATAACGCAGCCCCTCGGTGGCGGAGCGTGTAACGGGACCGCTATTGCAGACTTCTCCAATGTGGAGCAGGAATTGTACGATTATCAAATGCACACCAAAATGTGCAAGAAAATAGCGCAGCTGACAAAGGTAAGCGCACAATTTTGCTACTCAACTAACGGGAGTCACGCAACTATCAAGCTACCGGTTACCGAGCACGTTATTCGTCATTAAGTCGTATATATATATACATGCATATAAATGTATGCATGCGCACACATATGTGTATAGTCACCATTGTAAATAACGACCCAAATTCGTCACTTTATCGTGTCACTTTAAAGGTGTATCTATTACACTTCATTACAGACAGTATAGTCTGTAAATACAAATATTTTGCACGTATATTTTCTGAGCCACTGCTGTCGTATTGTAGAGAAATGCAACAAGGTTTAATGCGTTCAGCATCGCATCACTATGTTTCTAGTACAGGTGACGCAGAACAGCCATAAGGCGATTCAAGTCACGATTGACATAGACGAGCTCAGTTAGTAAACATATATAGTTAGACTTAGTCACTGAACTTGTCTAAAATATTGGGTGTTTTTGGCAACAGAAATGTGTGCAGTAGCCAAATGATCATGTTTAGATGGTCAAATGTTTGTGTACTAATGCCTCTTACCATCAGCTGTTTAAATGCTTTAACATGTTTATATATTATTATTGTTTTCTTCATAACGTTGTGTGTTAATGGCTCCAGTGTGACAACTTACCCCACATACTGTGACACTATGGTCCAATATTGTGGTATGTTGTTCCGAAAACCCAATGTGTGTTCAAGAAACTATAGTTTTCTTAACGTTCAAACAATGTGTTCAGTATAATGTTCAGTAAAAGCAGTTTTTAACTATGTGTGTACAGATTCTAAATTGAATTAAGTCCCAAATTGAATCTTAATACATTTTTAATTCATGTATTGTATTGTGTTAAATTCTAACACAAAATATCAACACTGACATTGATAATATGACATTAAAATTAAAAAGGCAGGTCTACATATATAATTCAAGTGCTGTCTGTATAACAGTGCAATGTGTCTTAGCTGTCTAAATATGATCTTCAATATCCAATTTACTTTTGTGGGTGTCGTAAAATGAACATGGAAAATGGATCTGCCTTTTCCAGCTCATCATTAAAAATTCATTTCATTTAGGCATTTCCAACTTCATGAGCTGAAGTTTGTACTGATAAGACATCAGTATGCTTGTAAAGTTACTGCCATGACAACCAGATGCCTTGCAGATTGTGCTATAGGACTTTCTGCAATATGAGAATCGGCAAATGAACTTGCAATGACAATGAAAGAAACTTTCCTACTCCAAACGCATTCCTAAACACAATGCATAATAGGGAAAAAGAGGGTATTTAGAAGAGTTAGATTTATTTGTAGAGAATTGTTAAAATATTAACCTGGGATGTCTGGTTACTTTGGTGGACATTTTGTTGTAACAAAATGCGTCTGGTATTTTGAATAAGGAAGTGTGACATTTAGGGTGAGACATGTACTCACACTCTTAACTGAATGTTTGTCCAGGGCCAGTGTGCGGTTGAATTGGGCTCACGCTTCACATGTAGTTCAGGGCAATCAGACTTAGCGTGAGTGCGCCCTTAACATTTGTTACCGTTTTATACTTACTATGACAACATTATGAAAATACAGTACTGTGTTTTCTTCAACATAGTAATTTTAATAATGCCATGTTTTCAGATATGCACTTTATTGTATATAATACTTGAAGTATTTAAGTGTTTTGGAACACATGCCACACACACATTTATTTATTTATTTATTCCATTTAGAATTTATACAAATAAATATTAAATAAAATGCCATATTTTACTTTGTGCTAACAGGTAGCATTTTTGACGGCCCTACAAGTAGGAGGGAAATGATCCTTCTTTGGCAAGAATGCACAGAGAGGAGCTGACTGCATTTACACGTTTATTTAGATTTATAAATAGCCTTCCTGAGGTCTTAAATGGTGCTATTAATGTGATGGAGTCTCCATGATGATATACTCCAACTTAGCTTTGCCGAGGTGGATGCTGTTGGTGTATTACATTTCCAGTGGGCAGGCCTGGAAAACATTCAAGGCAAGCAAAGTTAAACTGAGTTGCTGAAATTACAACATTGTACATCACTTTGAATTAAAAATATATGCTAAAATACCAATCATATGCGAAAGGACCTAGCCCACAACCCACTTGATATGCTAAACATAAACACAACGTTAAAGCTGCAATCCATAACCTGTGCCTAACTATTCTAATCTCTGCTTTAACCTTAAAACTAAAGGTAACATTGCATACTTTTCATTGAAGTCAATTGAAGTCAAACTAACACTACTTGCAAAATCGGTCCTGACAGCTCAAATGATAAATTATTAAAATAAACTTACTGTTGCAAATCAGGGTAAGGAGAGCGTTTTAAACACTGATCCATTGTGTACTTACTCTAGCTTTTTTTTTGGTTATTTCTCAACCAAAAAAGTTATGGATTGCACCTTTAAAATTAATCAACTGTCTCATGTGAGCGAACACAACCCTTGCACCCATATTTTGTACCTATTTTAAAATGCATGCTAAATTGCACCTTGAAGATGTATTACCCAATCAATAACCATAAACCTTTTTTGACACTGTGAAGAATTATTATACTCCGGACTAGCTATAAATTTTGTAACCATGAAAACATAGAGGTTAGAGGCTATAATATCTACACACACCCGTATATACGCACACCGCTGGCTTGTGTGTATGACGTAGGGAGGGTGGGGGGGTGTATCAGGTTTTATTAGCATGGACATTAATCAGGGTGGGTGCAGTTGTAATTGGACAGAAATCAAGGCCGTACAACCTATTGAACACCTCGCCTAGACCTGTTTACTTTCCTGTCAGGTTTAATAAGAATGGCGCCTATCTTGAGGTCCATTGGGGTTAGAAAGAACAATGAAACGCCAGCAGTATCAACAAAATAGGTCAGGGCTTGAAATTGAAACCTTTCACTTTGTGCACGTTTATGTACATCCGTGTATGTGAGAGTTTGCTTGTTGGCAGGAGTATCGTTGTTTTGTGGAATCCCTCTATCGTCATGTAAACATACTCCTACCAGTTATCTTTAGCCGCATGTGACTGTGTCTGCAAGCACAGATGCGTGAGTCATATCCTGTCTAATAGCAGCTTGGTATTATGAGTCTTGTGAGGAAGAACTAATTACTGGATTTTGAGCGGAGGTTGTCAGGTTAGCATCTTGTGTCTACAAGTTACCTAGTACCAAATGTCGCCCTGACAGAAATAGTTGTGGGCCATTTTTAAGCTGAGCACTTTTTATTTAGAATAACATTCACATAAAGAACACCATGCACTTGCTGTTTGTCTTATTAAACTCTCTCTCCCAGTCAGCTGCGCATTTTAGGCGCCCATTGTTATGCCTGCTGTCCTTCTATATAAAGCTAGCAGTCATTTCTGTTACAGATATATGGCATTACTTTCCCTTTTATTCTGTGTGCTGTAAAACATGAGGATGTCCATGTTCCAGAACTGGAAGCTGAGAGAATAGACAGGGGGCAAAAGTTAACAGAGGTAGAAGGGGACAGATAGACAGAGAGAGGGCAGATGGCTTGTGGAAGACTGTGGGGGGCAGGCAAAGAGAGAAAGCGGTAGAGCAAGTGTATGTGTTGGTAGAGAGAGAGAGTGAGTTCCCCACAGTCTATCAGCGGAATGTCCAGCCCTGCTGTGGCGGCGATTAATGGCAGACAGTGAGGCGTCATGATAACACACGAGCCGCTGGAGGGGTGAGAGAGACGTTGGGAATCTGATGACACCCCAGGCATGGGGACTTATGGGTAGGACACATTGATGGAGAGCCAAAGTGACACGTAATATTAGGACTCTAGGATGACACACACACACACATACACATACATACACACACATACACACACACATACACATACATACACACACATACACACACACACTTATGACCTGCATAAACACAGTATAAAACACATTTAAATAACTGTACAGCTAATTGAAAGCACCTTGTAGCAGGTTGATGCAAAATTCAAATTCAAGCAATAACAGAGTGTAAACACAGAGACAACAAATGTATGACGTCTTGACTAGAATGTTGTTATTTAGACAGATTGTTATTTAGACAGATGTTGTTATTTAGCAGGTTGTTATTTAGACAGATACCAGTTTTCGTAGTGTATTGAAAATAGCACAAATTTTATAATGCAAGTTGCAGTCCGCATGCTAGCCAACTTGTTAAACAAGTATGTTAAGTATGTTTGTTAAGTATGTATGTTTTTATTTACAAAGCACCCTAGAGCACTCAGCCACTTTTATCTGGTAAGTTATTTTTCTGAAGCAACAATTTATATAAAAGGGGGTTTAATGTACCTGTTCAATAAACTGGACAAAGTGATAAAGACCCCACCACAAAATGATTCTTTTAGCCCACCTTATCCCTGTTGTAACTATTGTCTCACCTACATTGAACTTGGCATCACATGCTATAATAATTCATTGTCCCTACCAGCGCTGTCGGTGACAAAGTTTTTAGAAGCTGAGCTAAAATCCAGTGGCGTGTGCTTAGTGTCTGAATCTATTTTCATCCATGTCATCTCAGTGCAAAATCTAGCTGAGAGTTGATGGATACGATTGAATATTGATTTAATTTAGTTTGAAATATAACCATATTGGAATCATTTTGTTCCGCCTTAAAAATTTCCATCACTGCGTTGATTATCAGATTCATGTGTAAAATAAATGAAGCTGTGAATGAATGTAGCTTTAAACTGTGGTTCCACACACTTCAAACGCATTAGTCATTTTTGGAGCCGTTTCAAATGTTTGCGTCGTCCCTTCATTCCCTCGTTTGGCTGTTACCTTTCTGCACTGTAGAAATAGGACAAGTGCTGTGCTTAAGGAAATATGCAGGAATGAGGGACGAATAATAATAGCGGCACACAGAGCAGATCAAATCACAAAATAAAATGCCTGATATAGATTTGCTGACATTAACGCACACTCTTTTTTTGAGGATTTGAAATTGAGACCTTTCTCATACATCTGTAGCAGAAGACAGCTTTGTGATACTTTATAAAATGATGTATTATGCATTATGATATGATATATTTATATAATTTTAAGATGATTTATTTCTCTGTTGTTTCCTAATTATTTGTATTATATAATTCTCTTTTCTCCAAAGGGCAAAAATAAGATTTATTTGTGTGCTCCTTTAAGTAATTCATTCTTCTTTAATATTTAAATTGTGAATAATGGTAATTGCAGAAATTATTTATAAACACTAAACATTTTCTTTCTCTGTGTTTTCAGAAAACAATTAGTGATATTGACTGTAGCACGAAATAGTCAGAGGAAAGAATAGAAAAAAAACATTTTCGTCATTATGGTTTGAATAGTGTATGTGAAATCAATATCTAGACTCATTATAACTAGCTAAACTAGCCTTTATGACCAGCAAAATCTATAAACAGCAGCGTTACCAGTCATATACACACATTTATATTTTAGGCATTCAAAAGACGCTTTTACCCAGAGCTAAATACGCTATTCCCGTGGCCAGGAAAAGGTTAAGTACAGTTTGCATGTGATCTGCTTATGACCTACAGCTAACATTAACACACACATTGAATTACTGTCCTACTGTAGCTTGTATGGTGCTAGAAATGCCAAGGTCATGGTTTTGATTGCCATGGAACACAGAGACCGATAAATTAATGCATTATAAGTTGCACTGAATATGAAAATGTATACATCTGATTGACAGTGACAGATGACTGTGTTGTTCTTCAAATATGAGTTTATCACGATTACGGGTTTGTGTTTTATGAATAGGTCATATATTCTTTAAACACTAAGAATGAGGAGCAAGAGGCAACTCTGCAATCGCTACGCCGTGTTGCCACGGAGACGGGCAGCCTCCAGCCAACCACAGGCCAGGATGAGGAAGAGGAGGAGTCAGCGTCTATTCTGAGGACACGCCTGTTAGAGCTGCAGGCCACCGTAGAGGAGGTAAAAACATGGTCACACATACACAGATCTTCAGAAATGTGTCCAGAAAGAAATTAGAGTCATTAAGGATGTTGTTGTGTGAAAATTTCAGGTGGAAGAACGTGGACAGAGAGCTGAATTAGAGTATGCGGAGCGCATAGCTGTCCTAACGCAGGAGACAGCGGATCTGCGCAGAGATTACCAGAGTCTGCAGACAGAGAGAGACAACCAGCATCTGTTACTGCAACAAACACAGGATGAAAACAATCGGCTAGAGAACGAGTGTCAGGAGCTGCGCAAAGCCAGGGATGAAGAAAGAAAGAGAGAAGAAGAGGAGAAGATGCATAAAGCGGAAGAGGAGAGGAGGAGAGAGGAGGAAGAGAGGAGTAGAAAGGTGGAGGACAGGAACAGAGAGGCAGAGGAGAGAAAGAAAATAGAGAAGTATGAGGAGAGGTTGCAAACGCTCAGAGAGGAGCTACAAGCTGTGAGGGAGGAGAAGGAGAGAGAGGAGAAGGAGTGGAAAAGAGAGGTGGAGGAATGGAAGAAAAGAATGAAGAAGGTTGAAGATGAGAGAAAAGAAGAGCAGGAGGCAGCCAAAAAAACAATACAGCAAAGTCTTAATGAGCACATCAGTCAATGGCACCAGAGAGAGCAAGAGAACCGCAAGTCCCAGAATGCAACACTGCAGCAGAGGCTCAGGAAGGCTGAGGCAGAATTGGAGGTTCGAGAACAGAGGCTGAATGAGAGCAACAGACATTGCAGCAAACTTCAGGAACGAGTTGAGGTAGACATGACCACTACACGCACCAGTGCCTTTTAATAAAGTGTCAGTTTTTATTTTGATGTCTGCAGTTGTGCAATGAAATTAAATGTTTCATTTATTTACAGGCCTGGAAACTTATTGGAAATCATCTTATAGGAAGTGCCCAAAAATTTAAATCTTCAAGAAATCAAAAATTCAAATCCAACAAGCATTAAGATCCATCATTAAAGAAATCCATAAATCTCCATTGGGTTAATAATTGTCTTCTGGAGTGAAACACAACATATGTAAAAGAAAACGACTAATATTTTGAGCTTATTAAGCAATCAATACATCACATATCCGTGTAATCAAACCAATTATAGAGCCAAAATCAAATATGACAGCACTTCAATGTTTAAAATATGTCTCCAGATTGTGAAGCATCATGCCACTAGGTTTCATGTGTTGATGTAAAACGTTACAAACATTACAGTTATCTATTGTGTGTATTCTATCTTTTAAAAATACTGTTTTTTTATTCAGTAATGTGTACGGTGAAAAAAATTATGGAAAGTAATTGGTCAAAAGATTAGGAGAAATTGGCGTTCAGTCAGGACAGAAACACATGAATGAACGATTGATGTCCAATTCACAATCAAATACTGTATTTTTACAGGGCTTGGAGTACGATGTGCTCTCACAGGCGTTCAAAATGGAGTCATGTAAGAAGACAGTGAGAAACAAACAGAGCAGCAGAGTGCATGAGAAAGCCAGTTTACATAAATTCAGCGGAGTGGTCATGTGTAACTGACCTTTCAGCGCGTGTGTGATGGTGTAAGGAACAGTAATTACTGCTGTGACTGACACTTCCGATTCTAATTGAGACGGAGATTAGAGGGATCAAACAAACACCCGCAATTAACGTCACTCACACACACACACACACACACAGCTGTGTTGAAAACAGATGGCAGACTCAGCTACAACAGTCTGTGACAATTCCCGCATAGCCTGTAACTCTAATTCCGTTTCCTGCGTCAAGGTTTGCACAGAACCAGCAAAAAATGAAGACTTATTTTACTATGTACACTTTGTAATTGGGGCACAAAAGCTACACCTAGCAACAACGGCTCGGCTGTCGCTGAGGTAGCATCCGCGCACGCCGCAGCTAATGCGCATTAGACCTGCCTAAAAATGCTACACTCTCTTCTTTGGCTTGACATCCTTCACAGAAAATTAATCATAGCCACCTCGTATCTGCTAACTCAGAGCGGCTGCTGTGAAATAATCAAAGCGTTGTGGGTTTAAAGTGTGCAAGAGACGCCAAAATCCACTGATTAATGTCATCCTGGGCTGCACAAACCTCACAGATCATCAGTGCTGCACCGTGATCCAATAAGAAGATCCTACAGGATAATGGAAAACTAGGAATTGTGAGAGGTGTTGATCTGCGCCAACTCTCGCTGTTTGTGGTATTGTGTGTGGTTGCCAGAGCATTGCTATGTGGTTTCTAAGGCATTCTTGGTCAATATTAATGTGTTGCTAAGGTGTTCTCAATAGGTTCTAGGTAACTAAGGTTAGGTGCACTTAGGTGTTAAGGGCACTTAAGTTGCTACCTGTCGGTGCTGGAATCGAACCAGCAACCTACTGATTACAAGCCCGACTCCTTAACCAGTAGACCACAAATGCACCATTATCCTGTCACTGTCACTTTCATTTACCAGCACATGTCAAAAGAAACCACCCACAAGTGTCTATGCTTTCGTGCTCACAAGATATGATGTCCGTGCTTAAAAGTAAATCTTGAATTGTTATATTTTTGGCAGCAAAATCGCTTAGAGCCCAGGTTGCTATGTACTAAAGGTCAATGCTTAGGAATTTGTTCAATAGTTCTTGCCTTAGCAATCACCACAGATTATAAAAAACAAGACAATTCTGCAACATTCATTCGTTTCTCTCTCTCTGGTTTCTTGCAGGATGTGGAGGAGCAGTTAGAAGAGGGGCGTCGCCGGGTGATCGAGGCAGAGGGCGTGGCAAAAAAAGCAGAGGAGGAGTTAGCTATAGCTAAAGAACGTTTATTACTACAAGAGAATGAGCTTCAGAGCAAGTCAGGTACAAACATGGGGCTAATCAGTTAACTGAGATGCTAACTTTTGCATGTATTTCTTTTTAAAAACAGTTGAACTTGTTTAACAAAACATGTTTTAGATTCCTGTATGCTATTCGGTGTTGTATCATTGGCCCCTTACTCATTATGTGCAAACTCTTCTTTGTAAGAGTGGTTTGGCTTTGCGTAATAGCAGCTTGGGCAGGGTTGAATAGCTTGATACGGAAAGAAAATCTATTATAACACAATATATGTATATGTCAAAAAGCATGTTAATTTAATTACAATTTATTATAGTGCATTCAGTTTATAAAATTACATTTTTTAGTTTGTAAGATCCTTGGAGACAAACCAGTATTCTTGGCATAGCTAGCAAAAATTGTTCACAGTCTGATGTCATTGTTCCATCGTTGATATTAATGTCTCTTTTGAAATGATTGCTTTTGTCATGTGTCATGTAATTGTTCTTATCATTCGCATTCACGTCCGTCTGCTGCCTGTGTGCTTCTCGTTCTGCAGAGGAGTTAATGAGTCAGAGTTCTTCTCAGGTGAAGGTCTCGGCAGAGGTGGATGAGCTCAGGTCTCAACTCAGTCGTCTCAACATTAGAAACAAAGAACTGGAGCTTCAGAACAGCGGCCGGTCCAATGATCACGCCCGCATGCTCAAACAGGCAAGCCACGGCCACATATTCAAATGAATCGCTTACAAAGTCACACCCACAAAACAAACGCCTATAGACTTGTTGATTTCCACATTGTACAATGTGAAAGCAGTTTTTGTTTGCCAGACTGTACAAAATGTATTTTAGCTAAAATGTGGTGATAATAGAAAGTGTCTAAGCCCATGACTAGCATTTACCAGGCTGTTAAGTTACCGTGTCTGTTCTGAGATACTTGTACATAAACTGAAACAATACCCTACTCAAGCTGGCTGCTTTGCTAATGTAGCACATCAGGTGAAGTTTGGTGTAAACAGGAAGGAAAGAAAATACTAAAGAAAACAGAAAGTAACTGGAGTAAGTTGTGTCTGAAAAAAACTAACTCCAGGTAATGTTGATGGTATGTAGATTTAGAAAAACTAACATCCAACGTCTTTACCCCAGTCAGTTACACTGTCTATAACACTAACAGAAGACTTTCTTTATTTACAAATCAAGATGTTTGCTCAGATTTGCCTGGTTTACTGATTTTTGGGTACAAGTTTGTCCCCTCACAACACACACACGCACACACACTTGCATGTTGTTTATAAGGACTCTGTAATGGTTTTACTGTACAGGCTGTAGCTACTCATCATAAGTTGCCCATTATTTTGAATGTACTGTAAAAACTTTAAAAACTGTCAGGACTTTGTCAAAGGCTTTGCAAAGGAAAGTAACCGAAGGCGAAGAGCGGCGATTATCCCCTACAATGGAACAAACCCTGATATGCATCTCAGACAGAAATGGCACAGTGTGTGCTTAGCTTTAAACACAGTCTCTGTTGTTCCTCACGGCTCCTCTGATAAATGAGCACAAACACATTCATGGTTAAACACAGAAATGCAGCGTGTCCCCAACAGTGTTCACAGGGGGGCTGTAAGTTAATGAAGGCAGTTGATTAAATTATAACTGAATCATCAATAAAGTAATATTATAATAAAATCAAATAAATTAGTAAATAAATAAATACATAAATTATATAAATGTATTAAAAATTATTTAATTATAATAAATTATATTATAATTAATATAGTAACCTTTTGTTTGTTTAATCTGCATGTCATGTGACTATTACAGAACAATACACAAAATCAAAATGCAGACTAATGGATAAAACCTTGATGTTACGGAAATGTGCCATTAAATAGTATTTAACATTTAATACATCTCGGGGTAGTTCAAGTAAATAATTTGAAGTTTAAAACCTCTGGTATACAGGACATTTCATTTCACAAGCAGTGTTTGTACTTATACAGTATATATACAAATGTGAACAAAGTAGATCAATATGTTAAAAAAAATGAGTGAAGAAGCATACAAACAATGATGTGTATGTGTGTGCGTGTGTGTGTGCACGCGTGTGTGTGCGTGTGTATTTCAGCATGCTGACGCACTGTCGTCTATGCGTCTGGAGCTGCAGCGCGCTCACACTGAGGAGATCAGGCGTCTCCAGCAGGAGGTGGAGAAAGAACGTCAGAATGACAGACAGGAGCTGGAGGAGGAGAAGAAACAGGTGCAGCATAAGATGGAAGAAGAGAAACTGAGGTTGAAAGAGCAGCTTCGGAAAGCCCTGGAGGAAGTCATACGCAAACACGCCAGTGAACTCCGGCATGCGCATGCGCAGCTGGAGGCGGAGAAGAAGAAGACAGAACAGGTGCGCCTGCGGGGTCCAGCTGCTGTTGTCATGGAAATGTGCTTTATATATGACATTAACGCTGATGCACTGACCTCTTTTTTTATAACATTAGAAAGGGTGAAAATTAATTTAACAGAGCAGGTCCATTTTAGTATTTTGAGATTAGTTTGAGAGATCACTGATGTTGTTGGCTGTTTGATGTTGGCTTGACTGCAGGTTGAGGAGCAGATAAAAGCCGGTGAAAAGGAGAAACAGGGTTTAGAGACAGAAACCTCAGAGCTACGCAACCAACTGCAGCTGTCCAACACAGAGGTAAGGTCACACACAGAATACTGCACAGAAAAAGCACAAATTCTCACAAAGTGTTTGTCTGTTTATATTCTACATTATAAGTTTTTTTTAAATTGTTTTTTTAAGCTAGTTTTAAATTGTTGGGCAAGTTCTAAAATGAAATAAAAAGTAATTCAGTAAAACATGCATAAAGTTTCTATTCACTTATACTATTTTCTGTTCAGTTTTGTGAATTAATAAAATAAACACAGAGGTGTCCAATCTTGCTCCTAGAGGACAATTATAATACTTGATATTATTATATTATATTATTATGTAAGTTATTATGTTTTAACTATTTAGTAGCTGTACTTAGACCAGTACAACAGACAGTGCAGTTTTGTGAAGCAGTTTGTGAAAAATAGCCATTGCAGAGCCATTCACTGATCACCAGACCAAGCAAAAGCTTCTGGTACCAAAACCAGCAGAATTTCAGCAGAGGTTAGACACAGACCGAAAGCCCCGGGGGTCTCCAGATGACTGTGATAAATGTGATAGCAGAAATAACATTTGTAGTGCCCAAAGCAAAGGGCTTTAGCGAATGCTCAATCTGCCAGCAGGCTTGAAATTGGGTTACGATAGGAAACCGGTACTAATTTAGTGATAAAAGAGTAAAAGGACGGACAATGTTATTGTAACATTTCACCGTGAAGCATGAATCATCACATTTTCATCACATTCATCACATATTTCAGCAGACAGGAAGCCATTTGTTTTTTAGGGCAAGTTCAAGTCATATCAAATACCTGGATTTAAGGGAAATATTGTTTGTGTGTGTGGATGTGTGAACAGTGTATACATGGGGGAGCTGAGTTGGTAACAACAAGATTAATGGTTCGAACCCCACAAAGGGTGTTCCTAATGATATAACAATATCATTATTGTTATGTTACAATGTCTGACCTGTTTCAGTTCCAAACAAAATCTTGTTCCCAGTTACCCTGTGACATTTTTTATGCGTTAAATGCACATTTTAATACATTTCAGTGGTCCTGAGTTCCTATAGGATTTTCAAACATATTGTGCAATAAATGCTCAGTGCAAGCAACAACCTTGAACCCGTGTGCTACATAACAAGTTGCTTTTAATTGCATTACTATCTATTCTAGGTTTATACTAGGCAGACGCCTTTAACCAAAGTGACTTACTGTGCATTCAAGATGTGCAAACACTGTTGTAAACATGAAATGTTCTGTTGTAAATATTAATAGTACATTTGTTTATGTATGCCAGTTTTAATGATATGATATTTAATGGCTCTTCTGATAAGTTTGCTTGGTTTGCAGATAGCAAAACTGGAGGCCGTGATTCAGGGACTGGAGAGAGAAAGAGACGAGGAGAAGAAAAGGGTTAAAGAGAAAGAGAGAACAGAGACGGAGAGGCAGTCCGCATGCGGCCCCGAATGCGCCCGACTGCGAGAGAACCTGGAGAATGCGCACAGCAGCATGCAGCAACTGCAGGTACTTGTTCTTGCTTGCTCAACACGCGCTTCCATGCGACTCCGATTGTCAACAGCGTCCCTTTGCATTACCGCAGTGCTCCGTCACACACTCGCTCGCACACACACATCCGCGGGACCCTTATGGCAGCACAAAAATCCGCTGATCTCAGCAGGCCTGTGACGCCCAGAGCAGATGAAAAGAAATGGAGGACGCTGAATAGATACATCAGCATTCACCTAGCAACCCATTTACTCGTTCTCCTTTCATCTAGGGGTCCATCCTTCCTTGTCCTTCTTTTATGTGTCCCACAGGAGGAGTTTTCTGCACATAAAGAAGGGCTGCATGCGGAGATCTCCGCTCTGCAGCAGGAGAGAGACATTCTGCAACAGTCCAATCATGGTATGGAGGAGAGAATCAGGTATGTCACACAGAAAGAGGCGGGGCCTCAGGTTAAGCCTGGGTGATATGGCTGAAACAATTACAGTATCATTTTTAAGGCATTCAATATTTATGTATATAAAACGGCTTAAGAAACGGCTTCAATATTTATGTATCTTAAAACGGATTCATGAGGCTTTTTTGTCAGAGCATCTGTTAGTTCAACCAAACAGCCGTTGTTTAACTATACAACTAATGAAAAATAATTAAGAGCAAAATAAATTGGAAACCAATTTATTTGGAAACCAAATAAACATGTTAAAGAATTTTACAGTAAAAAAATTACAAATATATAAAGATATACTCATAAATGTCAACATTTGACTCTAATTGGCTCACAGAAATACTTAATGTGCATCAGTTCATTACGTAAGTAACAGTTATCAGTACGTAAGTAACCAGATGTTACCTTTTAAAAGATGTTACCTTTTAAGGGAATGAGCCTCACAGCTCAGCCAACCACTAGCTGAGGAGAGCTTTAGCAACAAGCTATGTTTCCTCAGCACAGCTATTGTCTATAGAGCTTATATGGGGACCACAGAACCCCCATATCAGAACCCAGTATCTGGGGTGGCAGCAAAACAGGTGATTGCAACAGTGAGATTATAAGCCCTTACTGAACCGTGAGATTTAAATACCCATTATAAAAACAACAAAATATGATGCTTACAAAAGCTATTTGAAGCTATTGCCCTCTCTGACGTTTAGTCTCATGCTGTGCCCAGATTTAAAATGCATGTATTTCTCTTTGTTTGAAATACATTCTGTTAAAAACAACACACACACACAGTGGTTCATTTGAACTTCCATGGTCAAAGTTTTAATCTTCATGCCATGGAGACATTTGAAGTGTTGAGTTTCTCTTTATTGTAACTCTAGAAGCAAAGCTAAATTTAAAGGGGCCTGAAATTTAAATAGTGATTGTTTTCAGCCATTCGATTTATCAACATCCAATCATTTGTGTGATCGGGGTGCAAATGTTTCATGAACAAACACAGTGATCTTGTATCATTGTATCAGGTTCACTGGATTCTTTCATTGTGCTTTTACAAATATTGTTTTTTTTTTACAAAGTCATTGCATCATTGCAGCCCTAGCTTTTACGTTTTAATGTTATATTATTAAATATGTGTGTGTGTGTGTGTGTGTGTGTGTGTGTGTGTGTGTGTGTGTGTGTGTGTGTGTGTGTGTGTGTGTGTATGTGTATATATGTATGTGTGTTTGTGTGTGTGTGTGTGTGTGTGTGTAGACTGCAGTTTGAGAAGCAGTTCTCTGATCAGGTGAAAGAGCTGAAAAGAGAACGAGAGGACGAGGTCAGAAAGATGAACCAACAGTGGCAACACAAAGTTGAAGAGCTGCAGGCTGAGGTAAAACATCTTACATCAGCTCAATGAGTCAATCACATACATGCCTGAGTCAATATGCATTATTGTTCTGCTGTGTAGCTGGAGGAGAGGAGAGCACTCTCAGAGAAGATGGAGGGAGAGAGGGAGAGGCGGTATGGTAATGGTGAGATGGAACGAATGAAGCAGGAGATTCAAAAGACGAGAGATATGAACAGCTCCCTCAGAGCTCAGCTACACTCCACCATTCAGGAGAAGGAGAGACTGATGAGGCAACAGTTACAGGTGATGCCACACAAAACACGGCTCACAGTAAAGGTCCACATGGATAGAGAGAGAGAGAGAGAGAGAGAGAGAGAGAGGAGAGAGACA
>JBAJNP010000061.1:0-12125 GCA_036877545.1 Yasuhikotakia modesta | reverse complement strand
TTGTGACCTCAGTCATCCATGTCTGACTACTTTAGGTGGTAAAAGAAGAGGATGAGGATGAGGAAGATGGAAAGACTGCGGGTGAGAGGGATGAAGAGAGGGAGAAGAGGAGTTGGCGTGAACGAGAGGAGGAGCTGCTGCGTGTGGAGAGGTTGAATCACCAGCGCGCTCTTCAGACCCTGGAAGCACAAGCCAGTGAGGAGCTTCAGTCAGAGAGGCAACGCTTGCTCACACAGCACAAATTACAGCTGGGTAACCATCACACACACATACATACACACACACAGCACAAATTACAGCTGGGTAACCATCACACACACATACATACACACACACACAGCACAAATTACAGCTGGGTAACCATCACACATACATACATACACACACACAGCACAAATTACAGCTGGGTAACCATCACACACACATACATACACACACACACACACACAGCACAAATTACAGCTGGGTAACCATCACACATACATACATACACACACACACACACATACATACACAGAGCACAAATTACAGCTGGGTAACCATCACACACACATACATACACACACATACACACACAGGTATACATACACACACACAGAGCACAAATTACAGCTGGGTAACCATCACACACATACACCCCCCCACACACACAGCAATGTGATGCTTTTCAGTAATTGTACTTTACCGCTAACTTATTGCTTTCTAAGTATCATTTTGGGGAGTTAACGCTTTACTCAAGCACTAATGAGTTCTACTAATGAGTACTGAGTACTTAAATACTTAAACTCAATTACACTTCTGAAGAATAAACTGTGTACAATAAACCAAACATTTATTCATCTGACAGACGTTTTTAACCAAAGCGTGAATTTAAGGTATACAAGATTTCAGTACTTGCATTCCCTGGGATCGAACCCACAACCTTTACGCTGCTAACGCAATGCTCTAGCAGTTAAGCTACAGGACTGTATTATAGACTATAATTTATGTAATAAAAACTGACTGAACATGGTATGGCGTTTTTGTCTGCCATTAAGTTGACTTGTGTAAACAGGACTTGCATTTGCGTACGGTAACCATAGAAACAGCAGGCCATTCCAGCACCTATCGCTATCGTCAGTATCGAATGTTACACTGGTAAATTTTAATGAACAGATGTCTCATCAGCCACCACAATATAAAGCCTCGACCTACAGCAATGCAAGTCCATTTATAACCATTATTACTTCAGTAGAGTAAAGGTTTCAGGTTCAATTCCCAAGGAACTGATAATCCAGTCAAACGTGTAGCTTGACTGCGTTGTGAATTACATCGAATTAAAATGTCTGCCAATGCATGAGTGTAAATGCACAAGTGTTAAATAGAGCATTAAGCCCTTGTATGTGTGTGTGTACAGACAAGCAGAAGGCAGAACTGACCCAACAGCACACCGAGTGGGTGAGACAGGTCACCCAGAGACACATGCAACAGATTGAGGACCTTCAAAATGAAATCCACACACACACACAAATGATGGCCTTGCAGCAGGTACGCACACACACCCGACAGACTCGCAGAGACGACTGTGCCACACACGCAAACATACGCTGCCTCAGGGATGCATAACCACACAACTCTCGCTCTGTCTCCTTCTGTCTTTGCTTCTCAGGATCTGAAGCAGCAAAACCGCTTACAGTCATTAGAGAGACAGCTGGATGAGAAGAGCAGTGAGGTACAGGAGCTAAAGAGAGAGAACGAGGAGCTTAAAGAACGAGTGAACGCAGTGATCGCACAGAGGGAGGAGCGAGAGCAGAGGCACAAACACAGGAGGTCAGTAACAAGATGACCACAGACGCAATTACACACAGTTCAGTAACAAGATGACCACAGACACTCACACACAGGTCAGTAACAAGACAACCACAGACATAATCACACACAGGTCTGTAACAAGATGACCACAGACACACACAGGTCAGTAACAAGACAACCACAGACATAATCACACACAGGTCTGTAACAAGATGACCACAGACACACACAGGTCAGTCACAAGATGACCACAGACACACACACCGCTCAGTAACAAGATCACACAAAAGGTCAGTAAAAAGTTCATTGCGGATGTACACGTACAAGAGGTCAGTAGCCAAAATAACCACTAACACTCACATAGTGGAAGTAACAAAACACACATAAGTGTAATGTACCACACAAACTATATAGAAGATCAATTCTGATGTTCATGTAAGTGCATCTGATGTGCAGCTTTGCAGATGACAGAGATGAATGTGAAGCTGATGGGTTGGAGCACAAGCATGACATGGAGAATGTGAAGAAAGAGCACAGAATGGAGATCCAGACCATAATATCAGACTTCGGCTCCGCCCAAACACGACTACAGGCCCGCATAGTTGCCTTGGAAACAGAGTACCTACCCCACCCACATCAATAATGCAAACACACGCACACATACAGAATTAACCAGGCAAGACTGTGGTAGACTGTAGGCCTGTACACAATCTGTGCCTGCAGAATTTTAACAACCTTTATTTAAATAAAATAGGTGTAATACACATTTAACACATTTTATATATTTAACCTGTACATTAAAGGTGCACCATACAGCACATTTCTTTCATTATCAATCCAGAAAAATGTAAATAAGTGGACAGTTGTTGTGAGGACGTTATGTTGTCTGCTTAGACGACTAATATTATTAATATGCTGATTTATACATATATACAGAATAACACATATCTAGAGGTTCTGTTAAAATCTGTATTTTATATAAGATGCACAAAGTGAGAAAAGATGAATAAATTATCAGCCAGTCAGTGTCACAGAATAAACACAGACAGCTTGATCAAGCTAAAGGGGTTATTTTGCAATAATGACTGTCTGTACATTAACTCTCTCAATACACAGCTACTGTCAAAGACCGTAAATGAACATGAAATATTAATTTGTGTTGAAATTATAATGTGAGATGACAGAGACCAGAGTATATGCGTAGATTGACCAGTCAGAATCAAGGGCCTTACATTATACAGTGCTGTAGTAGTAAACTCTGCAATTAATGTTTGTTTCCTTGTTTTGTGTGTATAGGTTACGAGAAAGGGAGGAAAGAGGGAAGAGGAGAGCAGAAGACCTTCACACCATTGCTAAACTACAGGACAAGTTAACCGAGAGAGACCAACTCATCAAAAGTCTGGTGGTGAGAAAGCACGCAAATGCTAAAGCATGAAAAATATGCCTGCTGTTGTTTTCCTGTTACGTCACAGTTTATTTTTTCACCTCAGGAGGATCTCCACCAGCTATCCCAGCATCCTCCTCTCTGCAGCGACGAAATATTGAAGCCTTACGACTGTAGGACACAAGCAGGGAGCCTTACACCTAATATGAAGGTAAAACACACACACTTCTCCAAACCCTACACCAGAACAGGTCAAGGTGTCCTACAGTCAACAAAGCATTTGCCAGAATGCTAATGCTAGTCTTGTGTATCAAACGTATCGGGTAAAACTGAATTATTGATTGTTTGTGTTACTCTGTGCCCTTGGCTGAAAATCTGCTCCGTCATTCCAGTAATGACAATGACTGAACAATGATGCTAAATAAGGCCCTGGATTTTTAAAAAGTTGGTGTCGATAGCTACATTTTGCGTTGTTGTGTTTATAGAGAAAAGGGGCGGAGGAGACTAGCGTGCCAAACCTCTGCTCGTATGATGGGGGGTCGCCGAAAGCCAAGTGCTCACCAGTAATGGAACGTGGATTAGCCAGTCTGGAACAAAGCAGTCGGGGAACCCCCCTAACAAGAACGCACACACCCACGTCCCCTCATGCTGAACACAGAGCCTTTGTCAGACACAGTCGCCCACCCTCACAAGAAGTTCGACATCAGCCCCAGGTTAAAATGAACTATAACCAGCACCTCAGGTAATACAAACATACCAGCAGTTCACCAGCAAATCACATTTAAATAATCAGTTTTCATAAATACAAATCTGGATGTGTTAATGTATGCAATATTTTGATGTGTGGTGTACCCTTAATATCTATATTGGTATGTATGTACCAAAAAGTGCACTATACAAAACAATACAATGCAGAATATTGTATCCAACAATGCAATGTGCTCAGTTTGACCTTTCATTTCAAGTAATGAATGAACCATAAATATTTACAGCCATGATTTTTATCCATGTTTTGTCCCACTTTATATTAGATGTCTTTAAATACTACCTAAGTAGTATACAGTGTAAACACTGTTGTTAAATGTTAAATTATACTTCGTTTAAAAATCCTGTGGATTAAATGCCTTTTTCTTCTGTATGTACACAGTATTTAAAGATAATATAAAGTACGAACTTTATATAAAGTACGAACCAGGTTTTATTTATTCAGGTTTTTACCCTATGCCAGCATTAGATTAACTTATTTTAGCATTAGACAAAGTTAGTTCAGAACTTGCTTCCCAAACAATGCTTTTACCTCAGAAATAAGACAGGATAAGAGTGACACTTTAATAATTACTGCATTTTCACATTCCCAATCCCAATAAATTTTGGGAAAAGACTTTATTTATCATGTTTAACGCTCGTTTCCTGACAAAATAATCTTGTGCGTATTTTTGTGTCACAGAACTCCAGCTGAGCAGAGGGTTATTGAAACCGGACCCGGTGCACAAGACCCTCAGAAACAGGAGTGGTTCACCAAATACTTTTCTTTCTGAGCCCCCACAGAACCTTCCACAGTCGATAACACCTTGACAACAGGCTCACCAAAGGCTCCTTTTGTGCATACCTACACTCCACCGCAAGCTAACACCAAATAAGCTTTTCTATACGATGCATCTCACTTGTTCAGCCAACAGCCACGCAGGGCCAACGTCTTAAATGTTACAAATCCATGAAATTATGCATTAACCATGAATATCTCCTCAGAGGTGAAGCACAGCAGAACAGGACTTTCACAGAGCACACAGGCGTCTCAGAGACGAAGAGAATGTTTCCCCGCAGAAGTTTCCTCCGCTGGTTGTCATCTTACAAATTATACCTCCAGACGGAAGATCGCGCGGTGATCTGAACAATTGAACAATTCTGCACTAATTTCAATGTGGACGTACAATAATATATCGTGAACTGCCAAGTTTGTAGTGCTGGAATTGTGATGTGGAATGCTGACATTTTCTTAACGAATTATAAAAAAAGAATGCAAGTGCTGGCTTTGCCATACTATGCCAAAACTGTATAACTATCTCAAAATATTTGATGTATATCAATAAACTACATATTTGTTTTTTAAATAGCATGATAACATTTTATTTGCATTTCAGTATCTTTTTACAAAGCACGTTTTACTTTCCTTAAATCCTAAATATGCAGGTCTACCTATTTTTTAATAAAAATGATTCCACATCTACGACGTATCAGTGAAAGAATCTGCACTGCATAAGAGCGTCAGTAGCCGAGGTAAAATTCAGGATTTCAGAATGGAAGGATTTGAGGGCGCTCCTCAGTGTCTTCTGCTGGCTGGACTGGGCTTTGGTCCTGTAGTCCATGTTTAGCAGCTTATCAGCCAAATAATGCAGCCACAGCACGTTGGAATGGGGGTTATATGTGGACCAGCAGTTACTGAAACAGAGAAACAATAAGAAACAATTTCGAAATTGACACTGAAAAATGTCATTTTTATTTGAGGAACTCACTTGTTTTCCTTCTTCATCAGGCGGTAGATTTCAAACTGGTAATCGCCCTGTCCCATAAACAGCGCCTCATCGGCTGAGATGTCGCATGACACTGTCAGTCCGTCTAAAAGAAAGTTTTCATTGGGTGAAAACGGTCTAACTGCCTGACTCCACCCCCAGGGTAGTAACACCCACCCCCAGCTCATGCCATTGGTTGTGGTAATGTTCCCATATGGGCAGCTAAAAAGTGTTAACACAAATGAATGAGAAACAAATCGCTCTGGGCAACGCATTTCAAAATATAACATCTGTGCATTAAACTGCCAGTGCTCACATACTTCAGCTTTAAAAACAGATGAGAAGTGTAAAATAAAGACTGACCAATCTCCAGGCGTGAGAGCGAGTAGTCGATTATGTTGACGTGAACTCCTCGTGTCTCAATGGAACGTATCTCTCCGTTCAGAATGAATTCGCTCTGTTTCTGTTTAGTGTTTTTCACCAGAATGTTCCCCCAGTGAAGATCTCTGAGAAAACAACAAACTTACATCACAGATGGACAGACAGACGCTGCATGTAGATCTTTCTGTACATGCTAACTGGTGGTAAATGTAACCCTTGTGTTGTCACTTATTTACAAGGGTCAAAAAATGAGCCGTGAACATTTTAAAACCTAGACATGAGGTCATTTCTTCATGCAAAACAGATATAAGGATTGAAATGAAATTTGGCTGCTTATTTTAAAGGTTTAGTGAAGGTGGGCCATTTTTTACCCTTGGTATACAATACTGCATATTATATACTACACTATATAGTATACAATTAGTATACAGCATTCTAAGGCCACACAGGGGTTAAAGGTGACATGACATCCAGTTTCAAATCAATGTTTTAAGACGTGCCTTTTTAAAAAACAGTTTCACTTTTGAAAACACACTGGAACTCTCTTCCAGTTGTGTACACGTTTGCGATTCAAACGTGTATTGAATCGCAGTAAATTTACCTTTGCCTTCTTACTCAAGAAGCGTCACATAAATGGAAAAAAAACTTGTATTGGATCGTAAACAGCTAGCAGTACCTTTAAATTTAGGCTTTAAGGGTGTTACCTGTGTTCAAAGCACAATGCCTGCTCAGCTACGGCCAGAGCCGCAGTGACTTGATGTAAAACACTCTTTGCCTGAGCCATGGAAGACAGCTGTAATAAACACAAACACAGTGTTCAGCCGGGAGCATGACAGTAATTCACAAACCAAACCGTAGCTGAGCAAAGGACAACAATACCTTTCCATTCATGTTCTCCAGATCACTGCCTCCAAACTCAAACTCCAGGATTAAAAACAGTTGCTGGTCGTCAAAGAAATCTGTGGCAAACCACCAACACGTTTATGGACTTTAATTACAATGAAATCATAAATTGTTGCACCAGAGATTTTTAAACTCAAAACATTTGCAAACCTACAAAGAAAAAAAATGTATTAAAAATGCAAGAAAATGAAACTAATTTCATATAAGTTTACACTATAACCCAATTGCCAATTTATGCTTAAAACATTAATTAAAACTACCTAGAATATAAAAAAAAACATGTCTAGACTCTGACTTTATCATAAAATATAACAAATAAAGATCTTCAGATATCTTTTGTTCATATCCCATTCATGCTTTAAACATTTTCCACAAGAAATCCATCAAATTTTAAATAAAATGTACATTTTATCCAAGTTTTATCCAAGGTTAATAATTTTCATGGGATAATGCACTTTAAGGCCAAAGGCATGTCTCCAGTTACTTAGAACCTGATAAATGATATAAAAATAAGATTCTGAGGAATTACACACCAGTGCCAAGCATTACTTGGCTTTTAATGTAATTTAAGGTACATAGAAGGCACATGAACACTTTAAATACAGGACCAAATGTACAAATACTACATTGCTATATTCAGCTATATTTACCATTTACATTGCATGATTATTGTTATTATTGTTATATCACATAAATGTTTTACCACTGTAACTGTTTTACCAGATCCAAAAATTATCTTTTATGTTTGTAACTGTCTGTTTTCTATTGAGAATGGTTCCCCCGTTGTGTCGCTGACGCTATGAGGAAAATGCTAATCAATATTATGCTAAGCAATATTAAATAACACCAGCCAAAAAGCAAATCCTCACTGGCCAATGGTGTTTGGGACAGGAACCACAGCTATATAATGTGACATCTTGATGCCCTTGCCTCAGTATGTTCCCCTTCAGTTTTGCTTGGAACCCACCCTCGTGTCTCACTGGAGACAGCCTGCCTTCCTGTTCAGATACGATTGGCTCCATTTTTTTTTTTGCAGTATTGGGAAATAAGGATGATGTTACGCCCACTGGGACTTCTGAGAAGGTTACAACCGTTAAAAACGAGAAGTTTAAAGTCACTCTGTGATGAACGATGAGTTCATTCGTATGCTTACTAAATCTGTGGGGAATCTTAGTTTAAACTGGGAGTCCCCTGAGGAGTCTGCAAATAGCCCCTGGGGTCTCCTCAGTCTCAGCAGCGTTCAGCTTCATGCACCAGACTGTGTGCCGATTTCTCATTCTCTTTTCTGATTCTAAGCGGTGTCATTAATCTCACACAACAAAGCCTTTCATCCATCATGTCTTCATCTGAGTGTGTGGCGTTCACTTCACACTATTAAAACTGCCAGAGGCTACTCTCTTCGGTTTTATTACAGACTGTCCCAGTTTAATGTCAACGGTTTCAGAGCAGAGCGCTACTGTAACATCTCGTGTTGCGTATGATTAAGAGTTCCCCCAAAAAAATGATGCAGATTTCCACCCTATTCTCTAACTGAGATCCATCAACCATGCACCGTAGCATTTAGCTTACCAGGCCTGTCGTTCTCCGATCCCTTCTGACAGTCGAACTTATCCCAGGCTTTGAGCAGAGCATCGGGGTAGCGTCCGCGCACACAATGAAGACTGAAAGATTAAATTGCATTATTACAACACGTGCCGAAATGTGCATACCTATAAAGGGTACCTTAAGGGTAATTTAAAGGTAGAGTGTTCCTTTAATTTAAGGTTTGTTAGAAAAGTAACTTACTTGTTGAGTCCGATGAAACCGTTTGTCTTATTAATTTCCTTTAAGTTAAGGCTGCTCAGCTCTCTGTAACAACAATAAAGATCAGTGTCCCACAAATGTTACAGTTTTAACACGTTTTGAGTTGATGTGTTGAGTTGATGTGTTGTTGTGTTGCTGTGTTATTGTGTTGAGTTGATGTGTTGTGTTGATGTGTTGGTGTTGTGTCGATGTGTTCTTGTGTTGATGTGTTGGTGTTGTGTTGATGTGTTATACAATTGCTACATTTTGCTTACTTGGAAATTATGATTTCATGGAGAATTTCACCAAAGGTTTTCTGTTCCTCACCGTTGACCTTCTGACTTCCCTCCACTGGGATAATCTAGTGTTACAACAACAATGACTGAAATGTAGAAATACTGACTTAAAACCAATATTACTATAACCATTTACAAGTCAGTGAACAAACACAACACATTTGAGTGTTGGGGTGACAGTGTCATGTGATACCTCAGGAGATTACATTAAAACAACAAGCACCATATAATAGGGCGCATTAGTTCAGCGCTGAATCTGGGGTTTTTAAATAAACCTACAGGCTCATCACAAATAATAATTCTTAATACGCAGATTTAGGCAGTTTGGAGCTACATAAACCATTCACAAAAGAACACAAAAGTGCTGAGACCGAAAGATGATTATTTTAAACAGAGCAGACTAATAATTGTCCGCCACACTGTGTAATAGTACATGTTTAAACTGTGCATACTTTGAGCGCGACAGTCTGGTTGGAGTCATTTACGGTTGAAAAGACCTCCCCAAACGTTCCTTCACCGATCTTGCTGCAAAGCTTCATGCGAGACGGAGGGATACAGTCAGTGAATGAAATTGGGCCGTTTTGCTGACATTCCTGATACACTTTCTCTGCGTCGCTGATGTCATCATCACATGGACTCTGAACCAGAACGAAGAGAGTAAAATGGGAGAAAAAGAAAACAAGTGAGAGAAGAATCTCGGAAAGGAAGTCCTGAGATTTCTGACATAACATTTATAAATAAAAGAAAAAGTGACCTAAAAAAATGAAACATTGTTCATGTTATTCTAAACCTGCTAGCAAGTACTTAATGTTCAATTTTGAAGAATGTGCACACAGCTGTTTTTCCATAAAATAAAGTCAAAATGCACCAAAAAAAACAAACAATGTAGCTCATATCTCATATATCATATGAAATCCAAAATCAATAAATTGGACCTTTTGTGTTTGGGATCGTTTTTTGGAGCCTGTGTGACAAAGCGTTGAGATGTTTTTACCATAGGGGTACTTATGGTGGACCGGATCGGACGTGCAGGAGTGAGTCTGGATAAAGGCGTGCAGGCAGGGGACGCAAACAGATCTAAACTGGTGTCAGCTGGAAACCGAGAGCCTGGCGTCTTCAGGTAAGACTGACCCGGGCGCTGAGGGGTGGGAAATGCTGTGATGATAACAGGGTAAAATTACTACAATCACAAACGCTTCAACTCAAGTGGATGTTATGAGTGGTTTGAAGTATTAGCAACACCATTGCTAACTTTGTGTATCATGTCTAGATGTTTATGCAGTAACACACCAGTTTTCTTCTTATGCAGCGACAGTGAAGCCTTCAGTCGGCCCCAGGTGTTTGTTGTGAGTGTGTCAGGAGTAAAGTTGGCCAGAATGGAGGAGAGATTCATCTGGTCCATTCTGAGCGGCGTCACGGCCAGTCCGATCCCGCTGGTGCCCTGCAGCCAACCGCACGATTCCTGGATACACGCATCACACATAATTAATGTCCCACCAATGGAACTTCCTATTTTTTTCCCAAAACATAACAAAAAGGTGTTTTCTTGATTTTATTCACTAAACAACATCCAAAGACACTTAACAGTGCATAACAGTGCTGACCTATGCAGGTCAATAAACCCTAATACAAATTTAAAGAATACAATCGAATTGTCAAATTTTTATCAAACCAGTGATAATATAAAACAAAAGGTAAATGGGACCATTGCTGCTGTATATTTTTCTAAAATGTTATTTACATATTTAATAAAGAAATACCTTAAGTTTCATTAAACAAACTCTTACAAATGTTCAAATGAATACAAATGTTTATTCAACTGACAGCCCTTTTTAAAACTATGTTTCAGAGAGTGAGTAAATACACACATTCAATAATATGTATTTATACAGAATAATAATATGGCAGACAGTGTAACTGACCCCCGCAAATGTTTCTGCTCCGGCGGACAAAACGCTGTTCCAGGAACTTGAGTCTCCAAAAAGTGCTTTTGTTCGTCCATCTTTCTTCCTCTGTTTTTCATGTCGTTCCCCGGTGTCCCTCTTTGACCACCGGCTGACATTTAACCCGCTCACGCAAACTTTACGCGCGGTGCCGGTTCCCGCACCCGCGCGCTCTTTGGCCGGCGCCGGGGGTCGCGCTGCGCTAAGAGCCGCCGTGGCAGGTGGCGAATGCCGGGCTGGTTGGACCGGAACAACCGTGTCGCTATTACTCGTAATGCTCTTTGATCTAACGTTACAGTTTTTGGGCTTTTTGAAAGCAGGAGGGGAGGTCCTGTTCTCGGGGCGATTGTGTGAGGAGGGGGCTTGTGCCGCCCCCTGGTGGACAAATGGATACGTACCCAAATCTAGACGCGGAATGCCGACGGTGAGGCAAGATAACAGACACTCCGCCTTGAGACGGTCAATAAGGTACTGGTGTGAACTAGTTTGAACTTCCACATTTAAAGGGGGGCTGGGAGAAGATTTAGAGGAAGCGGAGGAGACATAGAGGGGTAGGAGAGATGGTTTGGACAGAGAGGAGCTGGATGATACAGCCGGATGCGTTTGGCTGCTCCGAATGGAGTCCGAACTGTAAGTCATCTTGTCTGGCCGTTTTGCATCACAGCTCTGCACTGACTGGTTGTCAGAGGTGTGTATTCTGCTCAGCATCACGGTCGCTGTGCGACACCTAAATAAAATAAAACAGACAAAACTGAACTACTGATCTATTCACCTGAAAATCTTTACACACACACACCTACTTGTTTTCACCATTACAATTTACTACATAATAAAGTCAATCTAACTGGGAAATAAAGTATATGTTACATCTTTATTTGTCTACAAAATTTAGTTAAGCACAAGCTGTGTATTAAAAGGGCATTTAAAAATATTGCACAACCAGTTAAGTGTATCCCAACTTCTGTCAGGTAATATATCACATAATTGTATTAAGTTCTGTGTGTTTGTTCTTTGTGAATTAGCAGACATAACTCACCTCTTCTTGAGCTCCTCTGCTAAAGATTTAAGGTGTGACGGAGGTGACACATATCCAGAACCTGACGGGCCGCCTCCACCTTCCATTTCTTTCTGACCC
>JBAJNP010000060.1:145826-163291 GCA_036877545.1 Yasuhikotakia modesta | reverse complement strand
GTATATAGGGAAACCCACTAACATATTAAATGCATTAGGTATATACTGTCCGAGCATCTGGATGCTTAAAAATGTATGAAAGTCTTTGCATTATATGTGTGAAGCATGTCCATAATTAATGATGTATTGCACTACACATAAGTCTACACTGCTAAAACCAATGACTGACTTCAAACTAAGTCATCTACTAAAAAAAGAACCTTGAGACAAGATAGTTTCAACTATGTGCAGTAAATGTCTCAGAAAAGTCATTGATTTCTAAAAAAATGTCTGTTGTTGGTTCGCAGATGCCCCTTGGTTAGGTTTTTGTTATCTAAAGCAATGAAATCTTTATGTTTTAAGAATTGAGAATCTTCACACTTATCTAAAAGTGTCCAAACACTTCGAGGCCACCGTGTTACGAAGCACTTCTGCCTAGTATTTGTTTGCAAACGTCTGGCTTTGTGGAATTATTCATACCAGGAGGGTACAAAGCACAAAGACTGCCATCAAATACAGAAACTCTCATCAAACAGAACCTCACTGTTCCTTACCACAGTAAACAAACTCTGCACGAGCGAGAGAGAATGAGAAATAACACAGAGAGAGAGAGGGGGAATAACTTAGCATGAGGCTATGAAAACAATAGCTTATTATGGTCACAAGGGGATCATGTATATGTGCTACTGAGCCTAAATCAAATCTGTCTCCTGGGATATTTACAGTTGCGTTATGTGAGAATGGAGGCGCCCTCTATGATGTTTGTGCTTTCTTAAAAGACACACTGTGGTGCCTTTTAGATGGCAGTGGAATAGATCCAATTTAGATATAAATGGAAGGTGATCACCTCATCTCTTGGTGTCTCTGTTCTGCCCTTATCAGCTCCTCTCTGCTTTAATTTGGTGTGCAACAACATTGTTTGTTATTTTGGCACCATTCTGCTACAATGCTGACAGCAGTTTTTGAATCCCTGGAGTTAAATGATGTGTCGTGAAATGCTGGAAATAACTAGAAGTTTGAGATTCATGGATTTCAGTCATTCAAACTTAAATATTATAAAGGGAAATGCACAGTTCATTTTTAATTCTATAATATCACAACAATCTCGTGTTCTAACAACACAGGAAGCGCTTCATTTATCCTGTGAGAGATGTGGCATAATAAAACAACATTAAAGTGCATGAAAAATGAATTAAGGATTAGATAGAAAAAATAACAGAGAGAGAGAGAGAGAGAGAGAGAGTGAGTCAAGGAGAGCAAAATGTTCAAACAGGAAAAGGAGAAAATAGAGATGATGAAACAGAATTATGGACTGTTCTCTGTATATCTTTTTACATACCATTGCTAATCAAGAAAGACCCCATTTCATCAGTTCAACAACTCTGAAGCACATCTTGAACAACGTGCCATTGTGTTCCAAACGCATTTTATTTTGTTTCATACAATGTGGATTATTTTGTAATTTGGATATACAAAGTGAATAGAATTATATTTACACAGCTAACCATTTTCATTATGTTCTCTGCGTGAGATCCACCATTTTGTTCTGCTCCCTATATATTTGTCTGGCGAAGTTCCAGCACTATGTAGCAGTTAAAAATTGATCAAAGTTCATTATTTATTAATATATAGTGAGTTAATTATGGATAAACATTCCTACAGAAGGCCTAATGATATGCAGTTGTCCCGATAATTAACAAGGATGCCGATTCTCTTTGACTTTTTTTTTTAGTGCTGCTCTGTACCGGCGAGAACCGTCATCCATCAGTTATACTGGCATTTTCACAAATGCCATTAGTTACGTTCTACATCCTTTCTTGCCTCTCTTTCCTGCTGTTTGTTTTCTCTGTCCCTCATTCTCTTCCCTGTTTATCAGCTTTTAAAACCAATAAACACTCTTCTCAGGAATCGATGGAGGCTAATGTTGCTGTTTTTGCTTACACAGCGCTGCTTGTGGTTTTTTGGATGATGTTTTGATGCATATAATGCTGTTTTAAAATCAAATTTAGGGCAAATAAAGGTGGAAAAATGTTTTATACATTTTAAATAAATAACAAAAGCGGTGTTATTTTTTTTGTTAGTAATTGTTGTGATTGTAATGGTAATTGATGTCGGTTCATGTTAGTGTATGTTGCACATTGTGTAATGCCTGATTCAAGCTACAGCTAATGTAGCCTGATTGTCACGTGATCCGTTTGATGTAGGGTGTTGTGGTAATTCATAAACAACTATTGACTTTGGGATGCCAGATTCATTTTTATTCCCAAAAGCAAGACCATGTTGAATTTTTTCTGTCACATCTGTGACATTGACCAATAGAACAGAAGCCTTTTTTTGCACAGCTTTCAAACAAACGAACACAAAGGTATTGGGGCTGCTAGGTAAAATTATGCAATAGAGAAAAGTTTGTTAAGCTATGGCAATAAACAACATTAATTTTGGGGGGCTTTTTGGATGACAGCCAGAAGAAAACACACCGCTTCAGTTCCCATTGTTTGTTTAAATTATTTTTTTGGAAATTAGTTGCTAGTTCTGCCTTCCTGTTGGCATTACACACGTCGTTAAAGACACCAAGCGATGTTTACTAGGGAAGCAGCGTGTAGTCTGACAATATTTTTGTGACACCACAAAAATTTAGGAGTCAGAACTGCAGAAACTGACACAGTGACAACCTAAAATCTTAAAATGCAAAAATATAGCTTAGCCTGAACCCAGCGTAATAAATGTCCCTATACTGCATCTAAAGAGTTAGTGGTGAACTCTGATTGGCTGCTTGGCACTGAGTTCTTGAGTTCCTCAAGGGAAACAAGATCACATGACGCGTTCACACGCGTGCAGAGCAGTTGAAATTTTACTTGAAAGTTATTATGTAAAATTGCTAACATGTTCAGGATTCTGTCTGTCCCTCCTCAGTCCTCATAGCAAAGCTTCTTTTTTCTTCTCTCCTCCTTCTCCATCCATCTCGCCGTGCACCTCCCATCTCATTCTCATTCTTCTCTCCTCCCCTTCTTTCTGCACCACTTCCCACAGACCTGCTCGCTGGCTATCCGGACACATAATCAATGGAGCGAATGCCAAAGAGAACCACTACATGGATTTCCAATGGGCTGCCACTGGTGCAGAGAAATAAAATGATGGAGGAAGATAAATGAATGATATAGAGCCACAAACCGCACATGCTCACATCTCACCTTTTACTGTAATTGGGTCAAACGGTAAGCTGACAATGGTTTGGAGAAAAAGGTGTGAATACTAAAGCAAAAACTGAAGCTGGTGTGTGTGTGAACGACCTTCTTGTTGCTTCAGATCTGAGTTATGAGTTACAAGCAATAGGTCAAGAACCTGTAGTCCCATTGCACAACAGAAGCCATGTTACTAGACTAACATGTTCTGCAGTTTTTGGTCCTTGGTTATGTTTGTCTAGAGCGCTGTGTGACCCAGTACCGCCAGTATTAATACCCCCTTAAAAACAGGTGTTAAGCAGAGCTGTTACCTCAGAAAGAGTTTTCTCCAAACTAATAAATGATGTAGTTTATTTTTTTCATATCAAAGAGAATTGTGCAGTAACATAAAGCAGTTGTTGCCAGACCGCTCCTGTGAGTGTCTTATCTCTCACAGGCTAATGTGGAATAAATGACTCATTAAGGGTGTTTTAATGGTTTTTAATGTAGGTTTTGAGCTGTTGATGAGTTGTATTCCCACCACAAGGCATTTTCTGGATTGCTTTATGGTTTGGTGAGTAACATTAGCGCAAACTGTACAATCTTACAGATCAGATATTGGTGGGCAAATTTATTTTGTTTACAACAGCCCTGCTGTCATCTTATCTGAAATATCACTGAGGCAAGCGGTACAGAATGTGTTATATCTACTCATGAGACATGAGAGAACAGTCACAGAGGGAGGAAAATAAGGGTGAGCAGATAAGATCTATTAAACCTTTTGATAGGACAATGCTAGTGACCTCAGAATCCAGTTACAGTTTCTCTTTGTATGACAGACTACAGTGCTGTGTTGTGAAACCCTGTCGTACTACTAAATTGTTTAAATTACAGAGCCTAAAATTGCAGGTTAGATTAAATAAAATGCTTTGGTTAAGTAAATGTGTTTCTGTGTGAATGTGGATTTGCAGCTTTTTAATGACTCACTTTTCAGTTTTATTGATTGAGGCACATAAATGCATATTGAATAAGGAGAAATTTTGATGATTTGTGTCACTAAATGTAGCCGTGATTGCAAACAATCCTCCAGTTTGGTGAATATGAGGTATGATGGGGTACTCATTATAAATTTACAGCAGTCTGAGACAGAAACCCAGCATATGTCGGGCTCCCAGAGGCTTAACCGGCGCCTTGAAGCGGAACCGCTAAACAAAACGTGTAGGTTGTCTTAATCTGACATAGAAAAGAATAAAGCTGCCTTTACACACAAGCACATTTTCTGACTTACTGTATACAAGTTAAAAGCTTTGGCCTTAGAACACTTCATCTGTTATATAACTGCTTCGAACACTGCGGTAACTTATTTGAGTGCATATTGAAAATTCAGATCGTGCTTCAAAACCTTTCAGATTATTTAATCAATCACTGATCCGCAGCACTCAGAGGTACTTTGTGCATTTAGCAGAGTATTCATAATATTTGAGAGAAAGAAGAATTGATTGCGTCCTGATTGATCAGTCGCTAATAGGGCTTAAATAGCAAATCAATGCAAAATTCGAACTACAAAAAAAGGAAAAAACTAAAATGACTGTTGCAGCTTCATTCAGGAGTTCTAACACACAAGCAATCAAAGCATTATAGAAGGCAAATCTCTCTAGCTATTATAAAGGACAGGCACAATGATAAATCCGCGATAAGTGTGAAAACCTTTTCTACACAGACTTTAAATTAGTTTCTTTCCCTCACTACTTGGCTATAGAATGTTCTGGATTTTCAGAGACCCAGAATATAAAACTTCCTCCGGGGCATAAGGCATGCAAATCAATTTATGCCACATTTCTTTTATTTAGTTACTGTGGCACCGCAATTTGAATTTCAAGGGGAGGTATTCAGAGTAGCAAGCTTGCAAGAGGGTCTCATAGTTTTTCTAGGTCGTGGAAATTCATTTTTGATGATGCAAAGGGAAACCCTGGAAAATGGTATACATGGGTTTCACATGCTAATGTGTTTGTTATGCTTCATCATGATTAGCTGAAATTACTGCACAGAAACTAATGAACACTTTAAATAATAACAGTAATCAATGATTTCTTAGGCGTTAGTCTTTGCTTAAGCTCATTGAGTTATATTTTCATGCCAGGTCTGTTCTAGCGCCATAAAATCGCTGTGAAGTGTATATGTGTAAATGTATGCGGTTTAATTGCCTCCTATCACTCTGCATTATTAATGACACGGAGCTGTGATTTGTCTTACATGTCTACCATTACTGTACCTCAGACTCACTTTCAAATCACTCTGCTGTCTTCCTCCTCTCACATAATAAAATCATCGAAACTCAATCAATATTTCATATCCATTTATTTATACATTTGGTACGCCGCAAAAAAATTTTCCAGTAATGAGCAGTTACTGCACGTTTTCTATATAGCTGGTGAGTAATGCAAACACGGGTTGTTTGTGCTTTTGAGGCACTGTGAGGTTTGTCAATGCATTCATGTCATTGTAATGAGGTTGGTGCCACGTTTAACCCGAAGCTCCACCCTGTGTGACACACGGTTAGAGAGAGACAGAAAAAGAAGAGACAGAGAGACAATTAAAGCAACAATGTACTTTATAAATGTATTAAATGTAAAAGGGTACGTTTGTTTTGATCATTCATGGGCGAGACAGAAGTCCTATTCGCCTATAAAAATGATCAATGGATAACAATGCTAAATGGCAACAGACATATTTTGCATTGATTTTTCCATTGGGTGTAATTCCCATATAGCTGATGTGCATTGTGTCTAGCTAAACAGAATCAGCTCTTATTAGTGCAGTCTGTGTCTGCAGTCTATCTGCAGAGAAATCTAGGCAGTGGATGAAGATTTGCTACGCTGTGTTGTTTTAAGCCATGGTTGGGTCAAATTAACCCTTGAATTTCTTCACATTGTTCAGATATATAGGAATATACAAGACAAATAAAATTGACTGTTACAAACTGGATTCTCAAAACTTCCCTCATTTTTCATCAGTCAGCAAATACATAGCCCCGCCCCCAACTCACACTATTGGCTGAGCCAATATTACTCAACCAAACAGAGCAATTCTTGGAGTGAGCCACAATGTTCACACTTTGTTGAAAATCAAGTCTATTAAATGATATGATATTATGTAATTTTTGTCTCTAAAAATGGGTTTGGAGAATTTTAAATTATTATTATTATTATATTTAACAAATGTGTTAACATGTGTTTCTCTCTGTCTCTTTAGCTCTTGTTACCAAACACACCTGAGTTGTCTAGCAGGGATTCCCAGCAGCTCTCGGCTCTCTCGTTATCGTCATAACTCAGCGAGCTCTGGCCTCGCTCCAGGCTCCAGGGACGATGACTCCCTTCCCCATGCTGACTCAGTCTGTTTCCTGGCAAGCTCTCTCTCTCTCTGGCACCAAGCGTCAACAGTTGGACATTTGGAAGCAAAACAGCTTTAGGACAACAGTGGGGAGCTGAGGACAATGTGACAAATACAGACTTCATATTGAGACACAGATTGTAATGGCACTGAAATGTACATATATGGAGGTCCAGGCATGTGGGGGAATACAGGAAGCAAACGATCTTCTACAGCTGAGGGACAAGAGGAGTCGCTAGCAGGTAAACTAGCTAAGCATCATTTGAAAAGAAAACAAAAAAGGGAAAAAACAAAGACATTTGAAAGGGAAAAAACAAAGATGTCACCCGAAGGGGTTGTGTTCTCCGGTACCCCATAAATCTGAGTGAAATAGTGACTAAATGTAAGATTTGATGTTGTAAGCCAAAAGCACCGATGTAATTCAATAAATCCTTCATTTGCTGTATTCCGATGTCTTTTATTCACTATACCCTCAATGGTTTATTCTGTTACTTTTATTGAATTTAGGACTTGAGCAGCGAACGTATAGAATGTGTGCAGAACAGCAATATGATGTTATGAAGTGCACCCCCTGGTCACAATTACCCACAATGCAACAGTGCTGGTAATATTCACTGCATTTTCTTTGACATTTATGTTATGTTTACAATACAAAGGCTGTTTTATTTGTGTTCATTTATTTACATTTGTCTCAGGCTTCCATTTTATTTATGGGGCACGACACATTTGTTATACTGAAGCGTGAATTTTATGAGTTCCATATGATCACAGATGTCCCACAAACAGAGACATCCATGGGAACACGTTCTTCAGTTAATGCCCCCTTTTTACCCTCTTTCAATCAATGAAATTGTGGGAGTAATTAGAAAATCTCATTTGCCGCTTGCACATGAGCCTTGAGAGTCACTCAGTCCTGTGATGAATGGCCACAACCCTCTCAGGCCAGCGAGTGTATATAATGAACACCGCAGGCGTGCGATGTGTCAAAGCAATTGATAGCCTTGCTAACTGTCACTCCGCCTGTTTTCTCAGATGTCCCTGGGATGTGTTTTCCACAGCATTGTAGTGAAACAGCTCCTCACACCTTCTCATCTGCTGCGAGGCTCGATTAGACTTAAGTTGAACTTAAATTGCCATTAGAAATTTAATTTAGTTAAAAATAAACAAAAATTGATATTAAAGCAAGTACATTTATTCATTTAGCAGACACCTTTATACACAGAAACTAAGTAAGTTTAAGATACACATTTGATTAGTATGTGTGTTCACTAGCATTAAACCCACAACCTTTGCACTGCTAACCCAATGCTCTACCAGTTGAGCTACAGGAAGACTGTAGTGCAGGAAGAACATGACAATCATTTATAACTGAAAGTTTATAATATTGATTTAATTTCATTTAGGAAATGTCAATTCGGCTTCATTTGACTTCATTTTGAAAAGTATGTAAATTAACCTGCAATTTTATGTTTCAAACAGAGATGGCGACAGAGAGGCAGAAGGTACAGAGCGCATATTGTGAGTATAAACCCTCAGTATAAAAACAAAGCAATTCTACTGGAGACACAAACAGATATTCAGCATTCTGAATTAAGATTCATTACATGTTCTGCAATGTCATTTAAAACACGTTTCAGAACCCCATGATGTCAAAATTAAAAAATTGGCTTCAAAAACAAATTAAAATGTATTGGCTGTGGTGATAGTACAAATTAAATTTAGTTAAATTAAGTTTTTTGCAAATACCCATACTTAAAGGTAGCCTTTCTGTGTCAGAAAAATAAAAAAACACTGAAACCTGTTGTTTATAGGCTGTATATGTTTTATTTTGAACAATAAAATGCTCTCTGAGTAGCAACAGGAAGTGGTAAATGCCTTAAAATAAAGTGTTTTGGCTGTTTAAAGTAAAAGGAAGAGGCCCTCATTGTATCCCACTTTAGCTGCACTTTACAATGGGAAATATACTAACAGAAGAAAGAAATGGCCTTTGTCAAACCATTTTATGGGGTCTTTCAGAGAAATCTTAAGTTGAAATGTAGCTTCCACAGAGGTAGGGCTATCGAAAGGTCATCATTTATCTCCACATCCCATGGGCTTATAAAGGTCTGGGAATTATTGGGATGGGATTGGAAAAATGAGTGGACACAAACCAGCAGGTTTGGAATTTTGGGTTTCTGCTGCACACCACCATACAGAACCGTTCTCCTTATCTTCTCCTTAAGAAGTTCAGCTAAGCACATTAATCCACAGAGACTGATTCTCGTGCTCCTTTTCCACTTTCAGTGTGAACGTGGGACAGATGGAGGATTCTGTGAAACTCGTTCACGATTTGCATTCACAAAAGAAGCGTCGCATCTCTCTCACATCCTGAAGGTATCAGGATGTGAGAAGGTAACTTCACTCTCACGCTAGTTCACGTCCCTGCAGAATCAGCCACGAACATCAACTTACCAGACTGATCGCATATTGCCATTAATCTGTCATTTATCTGAGGTAAATCTGGGTGGTGCAGCTACGGTTGCGCTTGTTTACGTGTTTCACTAACATGCGCGACAACTAGAGCGAAACGGGCTAGTGCTGCAGCGGGCTTCCCGCGAGAATCTGGGCCTGGCATGCGATTCAGAGCATGGTGTTATTTTGTTAGTCATGCATGCTGGGTGTATGGATTACAGCTGTTAACAAGTGCTTGTGGTAACCCCCCCCACCCTCTGTTATTCAGACCTGAGCAGCACCTTAATCGTTTGATTTATATTATTGATCAGATGCAACAGATACGAGACAAAGTGAGAACGTTTCAGCAGAGTTGATAATGCACGACTGGAGACTAAAGGAGAGTTGAACAGCAATGGCATGCCAGACTTTTATTTACCATGGATTTTACAGTGTTTAAAATCTGGTGGCATTTGTGTTAACTAAGCCACATAACAATGTGAATAACAGGAACAAGTGTAAACTGAATTATGTAAATAATGGATAATCATATGTGATGTGTTATTGTGTTTGCTTTAGGCAATGGCCTTTAAGTTGTTTTCCACTGTAAAATACTCACTTAAAATACACTTTTAAGTTACAACAAACAGCATTTAACAACATTTTACTGCCCTTTTATAAGGACATAAATGTATTTACAGCATAAATGTAAATGTTATGCATGCATCAATAATTTCCACTGAAATTAAAGTAGTCAAGAATAAATAGTTAAAATGTAATATTTTTCACTGTATATTATAGTATATAAAGGTCATTTAAAGTTATCCATTTAATTGGATTTTCCATTTAAATGATTAAAAACATAATTTGTGTTCCCTTATTAAAAGACTTTGATTCAGAAAGTGTCGCTGAGTTAATGAGACATGCAACATTATACGTATGTGAACATGTAAGCACTGCATAGAGTCTTATTAGCATATAAAGAGCTGGTGTTCTTGTGTCCCTCTGGCTGATGTTAAATGAGCAGGGATCTCGCACGCTCCCACCGAGCCCTGAACTTATTACATTTAAAAGTAATTCCGCATCGGAATCCTCTTAGAGCAACTCTGTGTGAAATAGGCCACTGCTAAACTCAAGCATGTAAATGTGGGAAGGAACATTACATTTGAAATAAGAAAAGCACGATTCATGAAAATGATTGCTACCTGCATTTTTGTATACCCAAATTTTGCAGTTGAGGGTAGCCGG
Source organism: Yasuhikotakia modesta (assembly GCA_036877545.1). Lineage (NCBI taxonomy): Eukaryota > Metazoa > Chordata > Actinopteri > Cypriniformes > Botiidae > Yasuhikotakia > Yasuhikotakia modesta. Next base: position 153,083 of record JBAJNP010000060.1, on the reverse strand, counting down.
CTGTGGGTTTTGCTTCACGCGTACACTCACAGGTCTTGCATGCCTGTTTCACACACGTTTGATTTTATTTGGTTAATTGAGCTTGTTTTTCCTCTGTGCTCTTCTTATATTTGTGTATACCTTGATAATTTGCAAACATGGCTTTATCACGCGTGCTGTAGTGACACTCATTCGTACATTCCGAATGCAGTTTGTTCCCTAACTGCATCTCTGACGCTGCCGGCTGCGTGTGGACTGAAACTGCGGCGTGGTTGAAGAAAACGCCTGGGCACAAGATTGTGTAATTGTGTGCGTGCGTGCGTGTGTGTATGTGTGTGTTTGTGGCTTGCATGCTAATGATGAGGCAGTGGTACCAGGCGTGGGAGAAAGGTCTAACACAGCCCACGCTGGTGACGTTTCTCAAGAGAGGCTTTGCAGCAGCAGAAACACAATTTCACACTTTTCTTTTAGGATTACAGAAAAAACATCATAATTCAAACCAAATGTGTGGCGCTGCAAACACATTTTACTTCAGCTGTAGAACCTGGAGAATTGACAAATGCAATGATTGTTATTCATCCATTTAACTTGCCTTGACTGCAAACAGCTTTGGGACTTTTCTGATTGCAATGGAGAACAATCATGACAAAGAAATAAATGGATTCTCTCGGGTCTCATCTCAGCGTGGAAATCCATAGATGGATTCTCCCGTGTGCTCTCAGATTCCATTGTTTCGACCACTTCAAGTTTTAGAAAGAAATTGACTATAAGATCATCCATATGGCTGAGATATTGGCCCCACAAGGCTGGCCAGAAATGAAGAAAGTTGCAGTTTCTGGTTGACTAGTACAAGCGGTCACTTGTGTTTTTGAGCAAGCTCATAAAAAGAAGAGATATACTCATCATAAATCAAACGAACCGTCTCTGCCTTTTCCTGAATAGAACTGATGACGAAAATAGTCCTGCACTTTTCTGTAGCTATAGTAACGCTAAAGTATCCAAATGCTTTTGTTCTCAGGGTTCCAAATAACATTCCTCTGAAAATGACAGTCATTATTGAAATGCCTTACAATTTTGTATTTTGAATTTTTAAAAATGCACAGTAACTTATCAGAAGGATTTGCAAGGCCAGATTACTAAGTGACTGATGCAAAAATGTGTGATGCACAATGCAGCCTTTTCACTTTGTTTTTGTCTGTCTGTAACAGCTCTGCTGGTTTCCTGAAATTAATACATTTGTAGAAAGAAGGCTTTGTATGTTTCTGTCATTCGTTTGATAGGTAATCAGCCTCATGAATATTCATGTATTAAAAGTGCGGGTGGTTTAGGGTGATTGCTTAGTTGTACAACAACAACCAATGGAAAACAAGGTTTTGGTCACAACTTGTAACATGTGGCGCTTTAAAGAGATTTTTTTCTGAAGGAGTTTTAGCATGCTGACAGTAAACTGTTCTTTAGTGTGACGTGACTATTACTGTTAAAACATCTCAGAATTGTCATCTCTGAATGTATCCTGTAATTTAGCACCAGTGCTACAATCACCAAAGCAACACTTTTGTAACAAACCTGCCGCGTTTGACAATGTATTCCAAAACAATTACTGTCAGAAATCACCAGCAGCAATCTTGTACTTTCTATGTAAGATCTAAATGTTTGTATTCCATGACTAAGACAAGTTATGTGCAATAAAAGATTACATTTGTTTGTTGGAGTTGTTGGAGTTGTTGAAGGATTATTTAAAATAAATTTTACCACAATAATAGAATGAGATGGTAATTATTAATTTAAATAACACTGCAGTCATTTCTGGGAATAGTGGAAAATACAGTGAAAATTGCATGTGAATGCAATATAAACTCATCACACATCCAGAATAAATAGGTAAAAGGTAATAAGTTGCTTATTTTTACAAACTGCCTTAGTTCCATCACTAGGTTAAGAGACTTACTGTAGTTGGATATTAACATGGTTAAAAATGGAAAGCTGTGCATGGACTTACACTCAAGTGTCCTTACAGGGCCTGTTTGGAAAAGCTTTGTCACAGTTGTACTGCAGAGCTCATGAATTTCTGAGCCTTAAGATCAGCCTGGCAGCAGATATAATTGTATTGCCAGGAGTGAAAGGTTAGAGCAACAATTCTGGCTACAGGGTGGAAAAATATTCCTCAGAGGATATCACACCGTCTGTGGAGTCAGGTCAACCCTGCAGATACCAGGATGGATTTAGTGACATTAACATGGTAAGACCTTACAGATAATGCCAAGGTGTATTATGGGAAACTAGCATGGATGAATGATAATTTGGCTAAATCATAACTACAATATTTAATATGCACATTTAATATTTAAATCATAATTACAATAAATAATGATTTGTAGCACTGATGCATTAAATGATATTTTGTGTGTTTGTCTGGTTTGTTTATTTATTGTAAGCTAATGTTCATTAACCATGTCTGCAATGCTGTTATTATTTGACTTTTTTGCATGTCTAGACCTTTACATTATTTTGGACTTCTTTAATTTTCTATCTGTATTATTTAATATCAATTATCACTTTAATAGATTTCATTTCTTCAGAAAATGTTCAGCAGAAATCCCGGAAGGCAATCATTAGGAGGTCAAAGCAGGCATAGCGAGTCGCAGGGGAAATATAGATCGCCTGTCAGAGTAGCCATGGAGACCACTTGTCGCACGTGTTCTTGGGTGCACACACTCCCACCCACACCCACCCACTCGTACACAGACCATTATAGACACTGTACACAAGGTATCATCACCGCCATTAGCTCATATTGTCTTGCATATTGATTTGATTGCTAAAGAATGAGAGCAAAATTAATAGTGAATTGTGAAAGTGTGTTAAATATAAAGGATAATGAAGAAATCACTAATGTGATGTCCCTTATGTTATTGCTTCTTGCTAGTAGATGGTTTAATTCAAAGTGACTTACATTATTCATGTAAGTACATTAATTGCAAGGATGGTCCTTATGGAGAAACCTAGGGTGAGGTGTTTTGCTCAGGGCTATATTCTCCACAGAGCTGAACTTTTATATCATCCCTGTTCATGACTAACCCTCACATCTGCAGCGTTTGTTAGCAACCAAAATACTTATTCTTAGTCTATTGCTATCCACATTATTATGCCTACCCAGCTAACAGGGAACATTCTCAGAACATTGGCTAACATTCTTTAAAAGTTCTCTCAACGTTATCAAGAGAGTAAAAACTGGATGTTGTAAAATAACGTTTTTAATGTTTTTGGTACTTAAATAAAATGTAAGGGAAATGTTCTTACAACCTAATGTTGTTATCTGGTTAATGAATTATTAGTTTAGCACTGTCATGTGATATTCTAGTCTATTAAAAGACTTTCACTACCAGCAGACAGTGGATAATCTAGTACACTATACTTTCATATGCATACCGGATATGAGAAAGGGTGTTAACAGAGGGAATTTTTAACCTTGGAGCTAGCACACTTTGAGGTGAGGTGTTAATCTGAGCAGAAGCTAGCACGTGTGTCTGTGTGCTTCACGCTGGGTTGAGTTAGTGTTGAGAGGCATGAATTTGTCAAGCAAATGTTGCCAAGGAGAACGGTATATATTTCTGTACACATGCATTGTGTTTGTACTGCATATGACAGAGCGTTTTGATTAGTGTAAAATAACCCAAGAAGAAAAGTTTGTTTAAACCGTCTGGGGATAAATTCTCCCAGATGAACTATAAACTTTATATTTTTTGCCATGTGTCTGTTTGTGGAGATTGCAGTATGTTTACATTATGCAAACCCATTTACCATGTGTTAAGTGCCGTTGTATGATGGAAACCTTAGTTCCAACGGCTGACACGTCTCTTTCATCAACTGGTAAATCTAATTCATGACAGGTGGCAGAGAGTGGCTAAACAGCACACAATGTTCAAAGTTTACTCTGGAAAGTAAGCATTTCAAAAAACATTTCAGAGAGATTTCTGCAGCTTTCCCTGGCAGATTTCTTAGCGGAGGTGCCAGATCATGCCTTAGCCTATAAGAGCAAAACCTTGACACTCAAGAGCGTTGTTTTCTGAAGGCTCTCTCTAGAGAAAACCATAAATAATAAAACAAAGCACAGGGCTTTGGCACTGATAGATAAATCGTGTGCCTCCTTTCTCCGAATCATTCTTGTATTGGTTATCTGACACTGTGCATGTTTAATCTAACCCAGTGACAAAGGTGATGTTATGTAATATTTTCCTTCTTTAACCTCAATGCCAGTGTATGAAGGATGTCAGGCAAAACTAGCTCAGCTACTTGTAAATATCCTATTGTAAGTTCAAATATTAAATGCTGCAATAAAACTAATGCAATAAAAACACCAAAAGAACATCGCTGTAGAAAATATGGTGTTCATTTTAGCTGACTTGGATTTTATGATCTTCTGTGTAGAAGTTATGGGCTTGCACTCTTACAGTCCATTTTCTTCCTCTAATCTCTGGCAAATGAGGATGTAAAACTTGATATTTTTACACACTAAGGAAAATTAAAAAAGCGAGAAGCACTAAATGCTCCAGGCTTTATCTGTGGCTCTGCAAGGAAACATCACATTTACCATTTGCCAGCTCTTCAACATATTAACATTTGAAGAGCAACTCTGGCTATTTCTTCTCACTTTTCTAAACATCTCCCCCATGTCTTTGGATGGGCTGTCTTCTTTTTCTGCCCCTGGACTCGCCTGCTGTTTGGGGACTCCCGTTGCTTCCACGGATCGCAAGAAACACACGCAAACAAGAGTTTTATTTTCATACCGGCATATATCTACAAAGTTGTTTTTAAACAGCTCTCCTTTCCACATTTGTGCTTTGGTGAATCTTTGAACTTAGTCATTTGGGTGTTTTAATAGTGTAAGAAAAGGCAAAAGCAGGCTGTTTATTTGAGAGGTCTGTTTAAAAGACTCCATTATAGAGATGAATATCATTACCATAATAGTGTGTGTGCTGTTTTGTCTTAATTGTTTACTTAATTGACCTTGCAAAGCTGGTTCAAGGCACCTAAAACAGGCGAGTGGCTCGGCTGAGATGGACCGTAAAGTTTGGATGAAATCACGCTTTAGTCCATTAGCCATGACAGTCCATACATCATAAGAAAGCATTACGGTTGTCACTTTAAACAACATCTTTGACCATCTGTGCAATGTGGCTGTACTGTATCACACATCATCATCCATCGTGTGTGAGAGTTTTGTAGGAGATTCATTTATTCTTGGCTCCTGGCTGCGTTCTACAACCTTCTGCCATCTTCTGCTGCCACAATAGAATTTGTATCAAATGTAAATACGCCATTCCAATGTCAGATCCTTGAGTTATAGAAGCTGAAGAAGTATAAATAAGCACACTTCGTCTTTTGGGATGTCTCCCTCTGCTTCAAACGATCCGCATCAGGGTATGCTCTCCGGAGGGAACATTTGGTTTTTAGGAGTCTAAGCTTTTCTACGGTAGTGCCGTGCATGGGTTGAAACTCTGCATGTGTAAATACTGGTATTTAGAACAGCCCTGAGAAAAGCCCTGAAGTGTAAACAACAAAATATTGAAAAAACAAAATTACATACATCATGAAATTGTGCCTTTCTACATTAACATGTATTAATTTGGCAGTCACTTTTATTTTCAGTGACTTCAGGGTATTTTTTTAGCACTTGCATTCCCTGGGATCAAACCCACAAACTTTGCACTGCTAACACAATGCTCTACCAGTTGAGCTACAGGAACACTAGGACTAGAAACATGACAATGGCTATTTGCCATGATAATGTGTAGCAGTGCCTGTGAAACGACATTGCTCAATGTAGACCTGATCTTGCAGAACCATCAGTTTGAGGTCTCTGGTTTGATAAGATGACCAACAGGCCATCAACAAAGTTGTTGTTTATTTGCTAAAGCCCATCCCTTTCCTGTTTAAAGCTGTAGTGTAGTGTTCAGTTGTGTATCTGTCCTGACTTATGCAAAAAACAATATTGTTGCTTTAAAGTTTTTAACATCAAACTCTTAGGCCTTGTATTTGGAAGGTAGCAGTGTTTTTTAATGAATTTATAGTGTTATGTAAAATAAACACGGTTTATTTTGTAAACATTTGAGGAATAAAAACACATTTAAATTCTCAGACAGTGTGTAGCCACCCTTTAAAGATATTTGACTACAGGTCTCCTGTGTCGTGTTACAATTGTTCTGCCTTCAGGTTGGAGTCATGTAAGGACTTCAGCATCCTAATTTATCCTAAATACCTATATTCTAAAACATGCTCCAATGTATTGTACATGTATTTTTGTCCTTGTTTATTAATGCAAATATAAGCCACTGACTTTTGATTATAACTAAAATGTATTAGTTAAAATTAACTAAGATTAATAAATGTAAGCTTTGGTAAATGTTAGTTAACCTTAACTAAGTTACAAAATACAACCTCATTGTAAAGTGTTACCCAGACATTTCGATAACCCATCAAAAGCACAAGCGCACCAACATACAGGATCATTCATTTTATTCAATCTTCCTTATGATCCACCTTAAATGACTGATCCACAAGTCCCTCCCTCTCCGCCGCAGCTCTCCCAACCCTCAGACCGAATCTCGATCTTCCCTCTTTCGATTTCCAGCCACGGCAACCAGTGATTGAAACTGTGTCTTTTTCGGTGCGCGGTGAAAGGTTGCGTTTATCCGCACTTTTCTCGGCGCTTCAACGGGGTACGAGCGTGCGGTTCAACCGCGACAAACAGCGCAGTTAACACACAGAAAAGAGCGAGAAAGCCAGACAAAAACTTGGATCTGTTGCTCTGCGTTCCGCAACCCAAAGCGGAACATATCTCGATCCTTTTTGCGATTATTTGCTCTTTTTCTTCTGGACGGGAAAGGCTGTTGGATTGGGGTCGAGCTCACTGGCTTCGTGCGTCTCAACAGGATCGTTTATGCTGGCGTGATATAAGAAGTTTCCATCTACTATTTATATACGTGTAGCCTGCGCACAGAGGTCCGATTTTACATGTAGGAAAAACAACGAATCGCATCTTGTTGGTTGACTGGCACCGAATCTAAAGTTAGTTTCCAGATGCAGAGTAAACAAACGCGTTTAAGAGCAGAAAGAGAGACTTAAACTGGTTGTGCACGATTATACTTAGAGACACTGAGCGTCTTTATTACGAGTTTTGAGGAGATCGGGGGCTTATTTTGAAGCCATAGGAACAAGGGTCGTTTCTTCTTGATGCACTGAAGGAGGAGGAACGTCCCATGTGCGGCTTCCACTTTT
>JBAJNP010000060.1:37996-145776 GCA_036877545.1 Yasuhikotakia modesta | reverse complement strand
GTGTGTGTGTGTGCATGTTCAGCCTGTATGTTGTAGTGTTCCTCGAAACTGCATGGCATTGACTGAGGAGGTCTGTCTTTTTGACCATGCCAGCTGTAACATTCATTTCTCCACTGCTTTTCAGTGAGCAATTTGAATGCGGAAGTACCAGTTGCCCAGGATTTACCTTTAGAAAACAATGCGAAACGTATTTACGATAGCTTGTTATTTCAGTAGTGCATGTGATGTCTATTGCATGTGAAGCTCACGCTTGTCATGTCTCACGCGCATTTGCAACGTAGTACAATTTCCCAATTCATCACTGTCGTCCAGTCAGAGGTGTCGGTGCACGCTCCAGTCCGAACTGTCTGTAATGTGTGTGTGTGCACACTAAGCAGTGATCGCTTCGGTTTCACACCAGGGGCCGAATTCACGAGGGTTTTTCTGAATGGGGCAGAAATGAACGGGCTGCATTTCACGCGGAGAGTAAAGCGGCCCTCGCGGGCTGATTGATAAAGAGGCAATCAGTCGATCCGTGTGACGTCACCCCCCTTCGGGTAACGTCCGCCGAGTCTGTAGCGCGCTCGCGCCTCTCTGGGTGTGTCCTCGCGCTATTGCGTCGGAGGGGAAACCCTGCAATTTGTTCCCCGTGAGGAGCCCTCGAGGACAACTGAAACCTGCTCTGTTACTCCACAGAGCGGAAAAACACGAGGCAGACACGCTTTCTTGTTTGTGTCATGTAAAATATGAAGGTGTTTTGAGGGCATATGTGTGAGATATAGGCTGTGGGAATCGGCTCGTCACGGTCAGGTGGCTCGTCGTTCTCCGCTGAGGAGATCACAAGCGAGCAACGGTCGTGACTGGATGTGAGGGTAAAGAAATAAGGTCACAAAATAATCCAGGCCTGTTCATTACATTCGCACATTTGATGGCCAAGTTGTGTTTGACGTGATATGTTTGGATGTATGTTAACAACTGAAGGTCCCTTGACGCCTCATAAAGGTTGTTTGTAATTATTTGCCATATTATGCCATATTTCAAGGCATGAAATCAAATGATCTTGACGTTTTGGAGGCTTTTGTGGCGGTGAGAGGTGGCAAGAACTGGAAATCCTGGTTTGGTTTGTTTACCATTTTACATATACAAAGTCCCCGTTGTGTGAAAAGCAGATGTATTGTTTTATAGCCCACAGGGGACGATGAACTAATGTCTTCTGCTGTGGTGATCATTTATTGTGTGGAGATGTTTAGTTCGCCCGCATAATGATCCGTGTGCAAAGGCCAGTCATTATGAAATATGCTGCGATCATTGTAGTTCATCCATGGCTGGAAGACTGTTGGTAACCAAACAACAATCAAAAATACTAAAGCTTGTGGTGACATCTGATCTGTTTGCAAACAGTAGTCATTTAAGCGTTTAAACACAGAGGCAGTGGGCCTTTTGTACTAAGATAAATGATGTGAATCTTACATGGAAATTTAGAAATTTATAGTTTAGAAATAGACAGAGGATATAAGTGTGTAAAAGTAAGCAGATATAGTATAACCAAACCATGAGAGACCGAGCAAGTGTGTGTGTGTGTGTGTGCTTTTCATCCTTTAACATTTACATACCCTGTAGGTTGGGGAGGTGGTGTCTTGTAGTTAGTGAAAACTTTAATTCTCTAGTGATCGCTCCAGTCGACTGATGCAATTTATTGTTGTGCAGATCAAGTTGTGTTTACCCTGAGGAGCATCTGTTCCCTCTAATTAGGGGAGAGTAGCGCTCCCAGCTCCTTCCTCTGACATGATCATGGGCACGGGGAAGATCAGTCTGTAGTTGTGACTCCCTGTATTGTGACTCCAATCTCCCTTTTATGACTACAGGCTATAATTGATATGTCTTGGCTGTATCTACCAAGCATGACTGCTGTGTTGAGCATATAACTAAAAGAACATGTTCAAATGTGGATTTGTTGTATTGTTTAGTGTCAAACTGGAAAGAACTAAACCCGTTGAATTGGACTAAGGTGGGATATTCCATTCATTGGTGGGATAAGACGCTTCTGCATGTTGTAGCCTGAAGGTAAAATATTTGGTTTTAATTTTATGGAAACGTGTTTAGGTCTCATTTCATCCCAGAATAATGAAATGAAGCTGATTTGATTTTTTTTTTCTTCAAGTTTTTTCAAATTTTGTAAATGTAATTATTTTTTGTAATTAAAACCATTGTCAATTATTCCCTATATGTTAATACAATATGTGTTTATTAATGTACAGCGAGTCCTTTATTTAAATATTAACATAAAGGATAAATACATTTCTAATGAGATAAAAAAAATTTTATAGTCCTAAAACAGACTTAATTTTCCTTAAGGGAACGGTTTGTGTCTTTGTTTGATTTTGGGATGAAATATGACTTTCTAGCTGCACCTATTAACTTCCATACGCAAAAAATCCCTAAGGCTAACAAATGATACTTTAAATGAAATATGCATAATATATATTTATGAGACACTTATGTAGAAAGAACCACACTGTTGCATTGTTTAATTCCTACAGAGTTCTGGTTGTCACACAATTGTATGTTAAGTAGGTAAAGTTCATTTTTCATTACACATTAACGTTGTCCTGCGTCTAATTGTAGAAGTTGTTTCCTGCATGGTGCTTGTTTTGTCCTCTGCCAACAGCGTTACACAGATCTGTTCACCCTGTAGTGTGCTGTTATTTGGGACATTAGCATCACTAAAGAGGAGAACATTTGTACCAGGGGTAAGTGTGGCAGTGTAATGATTACAGAGGTCAGGTGATCCTGCGCCTTGTTTTCGTTTCCCCTGTCAGGCGCTGCGGCACGCACGCTTGGGTCTGAAGGAAGATGAGCACCCTGCTAACCTTGCAGGGATGCCGCAAGTCATATTGGCTCAGCTTGAGTGAAATGGTGAACGCGTAAATAAATGCATAAAGTAGTCATTTTGCATTAGTTCCAGTGTTCTGTGAAGCATGCACACGTGAGCTTTCCCATTATTCAGTGGCAGGAGAAAGATCTCTGCTGACAGAGATAAAGAGAGAGGCCTCTGTAACAGATGCTCATACCCGTTCAGCTGGAAAAACAAACATGCCTTTTTTGTATTTGTGTGTCCCAATCACGGCGAGCTTAGACACTTGTGTTGCTATCACTGGGAGCTAGTGGAGGGTGGTTTTAACCCCCCCATCACCCAATTTATAACTAGCTGTAGTGTGAAGATGTGCGCTCTCGCTTTCTGCTTCAGTTTCTCTGTCCTCTGTTTCTCATTCACTCACTTCATTACTCCCTTTTCCTTGCCTCTATTTATCTTTCACCCTCCTGCCCCTGTGTGATGTTTAACAGAATACTGAGGGCGTTTGTGTGTACAGTTGTGTTTGAGTTTGCGTGATTGTTGATTATCCTTGTAGTTTTCCTGTACCTGTGTTTGCAATCGCAGCAACACTGGCTCGTAAAAATAGAGACCGCGTTGTTTACGTACGCTGAACATGTTAAAGAATGCATAAGCGATACCATTACTGGGTTCCTATGTAGGGTTCTATAGCTGGAGCGTTACCAAGCCCTGTTCCTCTGTATGTAGGCGCAGCGCTTATATAGACTTCATGGGAGTGAGGAATGCTGTGTTGCATAGCACAGTGGTTGTCATTCTAGTCAAACAATGTACGTCTAATCAAATCATCAGACCATCCGTGTACCACGTACCCACTCTGAGAACAGGTCAGGAAAACATTCTATTATAACATTTTTTATAATATGCATTAATAGTATGCAGTTGTGTAGAATAAATACATTTACCGTGCAGATAAAGACTGAATACTGAAAGTATTGTGGAATTTTAATAAAAAATAATTAGGCTACTTATTGAAGCAACTTTATCTTTACACAAGTAACAATTAAAACTAATTGTAATGGATTGACCTCAAAAGTTTAATTACAGGTTATTCAGTCAGTAGTTTTACCTTGTGCCAGATAAGTTGTAGCAGGTAAATAGAACAGAAGCAGTGTTCATCTAAGAAGTAACTATAGCAACATCAGGGTCCTCTAGTGCTTTTACTTGGTGACTTGACAACGCATAAGTATGTTATTGTACTATAACTTTATTTAATACTTGCTAATAAATATTTTGTACAAATAATTGTATTACTTAAATGTATATAATTGTAGCATTTTTTTATTAGTATTATTGCATTTCTGTGGGCATCGCTCTTTAGCAGGTTAGCATAGTTTTCTGGTATAGAATTATTTAATGTTCAGTGTATAAAGTTCTTTTAAGCAATTGTGTGCACGCATGTATTGCGTGGGTTTGATACATTTATTATAAATCGCATACCATGGCTGAAGAACCACTGATATAGTACAGAGCAGCAATTTGCACGACCTAGTTTGCACTCCAAACAAATCGTTTTTTAGGGCAGTAAACATTTCTACATTATTAAGTTAGTATGCGTTTACTTTTTTTGTAAATAATATTCTTGGACCAGTGCTGTTTATCATAATTCAGTGAGAAAAGCTGGTCTTGGCCCAATGAGACAGAGCAGCCTTCCTAGCTTTATCAGAACGCTAGCGCTGCTCCCACAGCCCACGCAGCAATGGCAGTTACATAACGATCACTGATGTCTCCCAGCGCAACTGTTAGAGTCAATCGACAGGTCCCACATTCAACCTCCACTGCTGGCCTTGTATCACGGGCCAGGGTGGGCGGCATAGTCAATAACCCAAGCCGGGGCGGAAGATTGTATAGAAAAAATAAAAGAACACAACAATGACTTTGTAGAGAAAATTCCCAATGAGGGCGGCTAACAGATTATTCGCCATGTCATGTAGAATGCTTGATGTGCATAGAGACTTATTTTGGATCACAATCCACTTGGTGGTATGTTTTAAAGATGACAGTGTCCTATTGGAACGGGGTGGTTAGAAGAAGGGATTTGCTATCCGACAGTCATCTATGTCAAGAGTTGAGAAGAGCTTTGCAGGTGACGCTCTTCAAGGGCAAATGGAATGGCCAGTGGCACTTTGTGTACTTAATACCGTCTGTAATTACAGGCCCACAACTGTTGTGAGAGCCGTTATGGCCACGTTTTAATCCACTTGTATTAGGAGAGATTCACTTGATGTCACAACTCATCAAAGTTTTTATCAGAGCTGCTGACAAACTAAAATGAAAAACCTGAATTTGTCCACCATGCCAAATGCCTTTCAGCAGGAATTAACTGAAAGCAGCTATCTCATCAGCCATTCGATCTCACTGAGTAATGTGTCTCTGGCCTTCTCTGACCAATGTTTTCTCTTCTCTGAATGATGAAGGCTGTCGGATACCCCCGCGAAGAAGTGAAAACGAGATGCGGATGAGGAGAGATGCGGGGTGGAGGGGATTAATGTCTCAGACGTATGACAGACTCATTAAACAGATACTGTCAGAATCCTAATTAAATGTTTTAAGAGACAAGGGTGAGAGAGCTCTCAATTATCAAATTGATCAAGTGTCTTTGGAATAAACAAGTCTCACTTTGGCTACAGGACACAGGTAACAAACCTACATAAATAGCCTTTTGTCTCGATTTACAGCAGGGAAATTTAAAGGTTGCTTGTGTATTTGTGATGGGATGTCAGAAAAAACTGATCATTAGGTGCTGCATCAATTATAGTATCAATTTAGTTGAAAAGTGTTGGTTTGTTATTGTGAAGAAAAAAACGATCTTTAGTTGATGGTTAATTTGTTTCAAGGCTTAGAATTCTACATGGAATAATTTTTAGAGTTGTCAATAAAGAGAATTTATGAGAAGAACACTTCAGTAATCAAGACTGCTTTAAACAAAATGTTGACGCTCGAAGACGAGCCTTATTGATTTGGTTTGTGGCTAGTTTAAAAACCTTGCGAATGTGCTTGATGCGAGCAATTTTCTCTCTTCTGTTGATGTCTTTCCCATTTAAACAGGAAGTTTTGGCTTGACGTATCCAAGGGCTCGATTCCCTTTTTTAAATAGCCAATAGGCTTCTGTTGCATTGCAGCCACGAATCGTGATTCGTTACTTGTTGGTGGCATTACTGGGATTGGACAAAAATCTGTATAGTGCAGGATGAGTCATCACTATTTATGTTCCACTGGTATCTGTACCCTATCAGACTGATTGCTTCAAAGGAAACGTGAGTATAAAACTCTCATTTTAATATAATGGTTTTAAGGTGGGGGAAATTAGCATGAGGATTTCATTAAAGTTAATCCAGTTGATACAAATCTCCTCTATTTTGAGGTTGTATCTGCATCTTAATCAAGTACTTTTAGAATTTAGGGACAAATGTCAGTGTTTCTTGCTATTGTCAAATAATGAAGTGTTTCTGTAAACCGAAGGACTGAGGAGGAAGATAATTGTATTGCATCATTCATAAGCTAGGAGAACTGTAAAAACTGCTTCATATAGGCTGTGCTTTTTTTTTTTTTATAAATCTTTGGTGTGCAGTGTCTCAACAAGACAACAAGCTCTGTTGTTGACAGAATCCGAAACTGACTTTCTTTCAGTTTATTAAATATTTTTGTGCTGTTATTTTTCTTTGCCCTGCTTTAGTTGGTTGTAGTTGTTTGTCTCAGAGGTGCCAGACAGAGGCACAGTTCTAATTTAGCTGCTGGGCGATGTGCCAAGTGGGAAACTCTTGGGCACGATGCCTCCTCAGAAGGCCCTCCCTGATCTTCCTGACGGGGCTGTGGTGTTGGGATCTGTGTGAATGAAGGCTGACCAGTGTACCTGGTAGTTGCTGAAGTCTGCCTTTATAACAAAGCTGTTTCACTTAAAAATATTACTTTAAGAGGTCAGTTAAATTACTGGTATTAGTTTTGTAATGTACTTACAAATTATTTTAATGTTTAGTAAGGATGTTGGTGGATTTTGGAACTGATACTTTTGTGAATTTGGCCAATATATAATAGATAATCAGCCAGTTGTTTGGTTTTGTATTACTATTAATTAACTCTTATTGTTTCAGAAGGTATTGTATTTCATCAAACTTGTATTTTCAGCGTCCCCTCTATTATTTGCTAATGTGGCTTGTAATAGGCTTGTTTCAGATTTTTAACAAACATTTAAAGGATTTTAGAATTAGCCATTAAAGTACCTTCTGTTAAATGGTAGTTTTAGACAGGAAAAATATTATGAAAATTATGTAAGTGAAATAACTGTAATAAAAAATATTTATATACATAAAATATGTAAACCTGTTAGTACCATCAGACGTGTAAGCAGGACATGTTATTCTGAGATTAAATTGTTGACCTTGTGTTATTTCTTGTGACGGTTGCAAAAAAAATGCTGTCATGCCTTCTCACCATCTGGCAATGACGTGCATTGAAATTGTTTCTTGCAGAGATGGAATAGCTTATTTGGGTAGTGAATGAGGGAGGGTGTGGTGTTCACACATTGTTCCATTCGTTTACAAAACATATCTTCAGCTTTATTTTTTGTGACATGGTAATGACAGGTAATCTCTATAATAACAATGTTTCCAAATTAAGCAAAGTGATGAATGGAATGTTTCATATTTTTCCATGTTTTCCTTCATGTGATCAGTTTCTGCTGTTGCTGTGGTGTTTGGGGAAGTTTCACATTTATCTTCGGTCTGTCACGGGTGCAAACTGTCATGATTTTTTTCCACACAGTGCGACGCACTCAACATATTCATAGTATGGCAGTGAATGTTGAGCACAGGTTGCGGAAAGAGCAAGTGGGGTAAAACGGTCAGAAATGAGAGGGCCTCCAATACCCACACTCTCAGCCTGCACACAAGAACTCTGTTTTGAAAACAGGCTGTAGTAAGGAATGAAATGCGAGCATGTGAGTCTAGGTCAGAGAGGAATGAAAAAAGTCTTTGTAGATAGACCCTCTTTCCCAACTTTTTCCACTGCTGCGTAAGGCCGACTGTTAATGCGGTTTTGTGCGCGACAACTAGCATAGCAGAATGTGGTAAGATACGCCTAGCGCTGGACAAGAATTTCTGTGTTTTAGTCCCCATTACAACTAAAAAAAAAGTCTTTACAAGAAATTCCATTACCCCATTTTAAAAAAAAGCCCCATTATGGTTCCCAAATGTTATGTGTTTGTGCAGAAGTTGCTAAGTGGTGAAACTTGTTCTCTGTTAGCGTCTTGTGACATTCATTTTTGTAAGGGGATAACATCACTTGAAAGACCCTTGTTTTCAGGCAGATGGTTTATTTCAGACATCTGAGGATTTCTAACCTCTCCACCAAATTTGTGGAACCATTTCCAATTCATTGTAGTGCAAATTATTCATGTTTTGTGTGGCTCAGAGTTTGATCTTATGCAGAACGTCTGCCAGAAGACGAACTGCTTTGATTTGAATTTCCTGCAGGGTCATTGGCTGACATTGGGTGGGGCTCTGTGGTCGAGCTCCTATCAGCCAATTTCCCTGCCGATGTCAAAGACAAAACCGAGATGGATGGGAGCTCAGCTGGCCTTCAACTGAACAAGCTTAAGGTCTTTTGGTCGCTCCCTGCGGTTCTATCCAAAGACATGAGGGAGCGAGAGAGACAACAGGGATCAGATGTGTCAGCTGTTGACCCCAACTTGAGTCTGTCTTCTCGTGACAAAGCAGAGAGCCTTTACTATATCAAAACAGGCCAGACCGTTTTTGACAGCTAATGTGATACTTTCAAGTTGGTAAGTGTTTCCAAAAAAGACATTTATGCCTTCGTTCATATAGTAACTTAATATCTAGTGATGCTTACTTATTCAGTGATTATATATTTATTGCAGACAATTTGCGATTTTATGAAGCCTCTAACTCTCAGTTTTAGACTTTTATTTTAGCCTTTTTTTGTGCAACAGATGCACAAAATACCTTAAATTGAGTGTGTTGTTTAGGACAGTTGTTTTTTTATATTACTAAAATAAGTCTGATTTTTACAGAGCTGCTTACATTTGAATAATTTCAAATATCTAGCCATTAAAATGTCACACTTTTAAGTAACTACCTAGCCAATAAGTAACTACCTAGCAACCAGCAAGAGTTCCCTAGCAACTGCATAGATATGGCTTAAAAAAAGACCCAGGACACAGATTTTTTTAAAAAATATATAAAAATCTAGTCTATTATTACATCTGTATGTGTTGCTTTTTGTTAGCTTTACTCACTGGGGGTTTATTGTCAAAGCTTTACCCACAATTTCCATTCTTGACAGTTTGATCCTCAGAGAGGAAAAGATCGTGTTGCGATCCTGTCATAACGTTAAACTTCTCAAAACTTTCACCAGAGTGGCAGATTCTTTTTTTCGGGTTTAGCTGCAGTTGTGTGCGTGCAGTTGTGCATGTTTGTGCGTCGTCCATTGAGAGCCTGACTGAAGCGTTTCAATGCAGATAGGCCAGCTGAATAGAACAAGAGAAATCACAAGGGTGTGTCTGTCTGAGAGCCACTCAGCCATTCGTTGACTGTTGACATTTGGTGTAAAAAGCCTCTGTTGCCGTCTAATAATTTGTAGCATAAAAGGAAGCCCCAGCAGTAGCTGCCTAGTGCTTGAAGATAACCACAGAGGTTCAGGTTTGCTCACCTTTTTCTTGTAGTCGGAGTGTGTGACATCCGCAGACACTGTCAAGACTCCATCCACTTGTGTCCAGACAGACAGCGATTCAGAGAAGTACAGCTGAGAAGTTTCAGAGAGAGATTTNGGGGGGGGGGGGTTTACACAAGAGCACATTCGTTTCAGTTATTGGCAGTGACCTGTTGATGTGTACTGAGCCACATTGATCACGGTGTTGCAATATGTTTAGACACGTTTATGCCGGTGGTATAATTTTCACAAGACGCTTTGGTCTTGCCAAAGCAACAAAGCAACACAGTCAACATGCACTGTGTTGGGAAAGGACACAAAAGGACGATGGAGTGAGGGAAAGATGGTTAGACGGATATCCTTCAGGCTCTCGTGTCACATGTTTGTGTCCAGCAGCATGTTTCTTTACTTCCATTAAAGAGAGAGGAAACTGCTGAGGTGTCACAACTGGAACATTTTAGTTCTTGAAAAACCCAGTGGAACATCACGATTAGCACATAGCACCTCTTTCCTCATCTTTTTCCATGATTCAATAAAATTTTATTATGATTACTGACATTTTTCTGTGGTTGCTGCGTTTTGTCAAGTGACCATTTTTTATGATGGTTTTAACGTTAGCCATTCGCCGCTACGAGGGAGAAAATCAGATAAATTTAGCGACGACTGGCTTATGAAACCGTTTTGGCTGTTAGCGGTACTCGTTTATGAACAGCGCATCAGTGTCTTCATTAAAAAACATGATTGGACTACATTAAGTGATTATAATGACTCTGGGAATTGTTCAGTCGTGTTTTTATGATAACCAGTAAGTTACGCTGGGCCACAATTAGCAGAAAATGTCTGTGATTCCTGGTTTGTTTCTTATGTACCCTATCGTTTGTTTTTAGTGGTAAATTGTTGTAATTTGTTTTTGCTTGTAAAAATGAATACTTTATTGTTCTGATAGTTATTATGATCCAGAATAGATACATTTGGAACGTTTATGTTAAGGGACAGCGATTTGCAGCTACAAAGCAACAGAAGTCACAGATTTTTAATGAGAGTTGCTGATTTGAGGTGACAGAGACCGTTGGCAATGCGACAGAGTTGAGCTTTTGGCAAATGTGCAGCCACGGCTAGTGATGTGAGTGTAAAACCCCCATGTTTTCTGCCTCATGATACAGTTAAATACTGCAGTCGAATAGAAACGCCCACAAGCCACCAACAGCACAGTGCCTTGGCGACCTCTAGCAATTTAATTACTGCCAGTGTGAACACCCCTTTTGGCTCCAAATCAAAGTGAAGCGAATGTTCAGAATATTCTTTTGCAGTTTTGTTTGACAAATCTGTAGTCCTGTCCTAGATTTTCTAGTGTTTCATTTTATGCCATTACCATTAGTCGCAGTGTTAAAGATTGCCATTTCTGTTATGTAAGGTCTGATCTACAGGTGTACAATTTGTCTGTCCATCTGTTGGTTGCTTCCTCTGTAGTTCCCCAGTGTATTATTATTATTTTTTGTTCCTTTTTTGTTTGAAAGCTTTAGAAACCGAAAAGACTATCCGCAACACAAAATTACTCTTTAGAATGACATTCTGAATGCCTGGGCACGGACTGAGCTCTGGTCACATGACTCCACATGCTGATGTCACCACCTATGACCTTACACCCACCGTCTGATAAAAGAGCACAGACCACCCAGTGTAAGCTGCTGCTCATTAACACAACGCGCTAATTAAAAACCTGGAATCTTGCATCTGATGTTGCATTTCAAAGCGCTTCACTTCAAAGCTCTCAGTGTCATCGTTCAGGTGAGATGGCGTTATGTCAAGCTGTTAGAAAAGTGCCACATAGCGGAGCAGGTCATGCTAGTTTATCTTTTTGGCAAAACGTGTGTTAGTCAGCTGACGTCTGTCGGTACCGTTAGCCAGTACTCAACAGTATCTTTAACGTTTTGAATATAAAGAAGTGTAGTAACATTTTAAACGCCTGTCTGTCAGCTGGTGTTTGAGATCACATAGCTCTGGGTTTCACTGTGCCAGCAAATGGTTTCAAGTCCCGTTTCATGTACCAAACATTGCGCCTAATGTGTTCGACTCTGCTTTCCTGTTGCAGATTGTTGGTTATGCATGTACTCAGTTAGGGGAGCGTGGGGGCGCCGGAGAGGTTACGCAACATTCGTTGTGGCATTTTATTTTAAAGCCCGACTGCCTCGCAGCCCTCCAACAACGTGAATGTCAGCATGTGTGATAATTTGTTTTTTGTTTAATGAATTTGAAGTTCATCTAGTCCGTCTGGCACTCAATTTTCTGTAACGAGTACACATCAGGAAAGCTCACTCTCAATGCAAAGGTCACGAGAAGTGACAAGATGTTAATTCAATAAATGCAACCAGGACTGATCAGAACGGCTGCCTGTTTCTTCCTAGTGCTGAGCTCCTGACTATGTTGAACTTGTGGAGTGTGTCATTAGCATGGAGGTGGTTGACAAATATGGCTACGGAACAAAATTTTTACCAAAGCGCTCCACCGCCTACACCCGTGTAGGGTGGCGTTTCTTTCCAAACATCAAGTTTCCCTAAAGTCATGTGGAATTTTTCCACTTCCTGTCTCACTGTTTTTATTTTCTAGGTCTGTAGGTACTATTTTCCCACCTTCCATCCCCTAATGACTTGATTTGCTTCACTGGTCTTTTCCCTCTTTCCTGAACACGCCCTCTTTCTCGATGGCTGACAGCATGGAATCATTGCTAAGTGAAGGCTAGGCCCACACAGCCTTTTGGGAGTGGCTCAGAATGACAGGCATAAGAACCAGCAATCATTTCTGTCTGACCAGTACGAAAACAAGAGGGAAAAGAAATGGAAAAGGGGAACAAGAAAGACATGTTTTGAGAGAACAAGCTGGTCTGCGGAAAGTTTTCCACATTGTTCTTTTTTTCCAACTAGCTTGTGATTTCAAAATTCTGTCAACAAAGGTCCTGGAATGTGTATTGTGTCAGGCTGTTGAATTTTGATGAATACTTAAGAATGGCTTATTTTTGCTCTTCTTTGCATTTAGGCACTGGACTGCAAGTCAAGAATTTGGAATTCCTGGAATTAGATGCATTTCACACTTTGATGAGGGTCTGCATAGCTGAGCCCTTACAACAAAACACGACCTTGCATGAATACTGGTACTCTTATAAATTCCAATACAATTTAAGACTTGCTGAGTGGCATTCCAGCCAACTTTGAAAGCATCGCCTGACTGAGATACATAAACATGCCTGTCCTGTTTTAGAAGTTCATAAACGCCACCGTACATTAGCTTATACTACCACTAATATCTTCACACCAAAAGTGTAGTAATGTTAAAAAAGAGAGCACCAGTAATCTCAAGTCAATGCTGTCCCGACTGATTAGTTTCAGTTGTAACATCTGCTGTGGCTGAAGCTGGGAACGATTCAGATTTCGAGGAATGTGCTATATTGGTACCAAGTATTAATCCTCTTTACCAAGTACTGCAGCATCTGTACTGGCTCCCAGTTTGCCAGCAACGCTGATTAAAAGTCAAACCACAATGCGATTCTTTATATGTGATACAGAGGCAGCAATCGCTGTGTTGTTAATAATTAGCGATCGACTAAATATGGGTTTTAAATGGGCAGTATCTAGAGAGCAGGCTAGCACTCAATTCAATAAGTGGATCGTAGCTGTTGTATGTTCAAAATATGCATTTTGTATTGACAGAGTTTTTGATGGATTTTTGGATTGTTACACGAGATAAAATATAATTTACTTTAATTGCCCATGTGGGTGTGTGTATGTTTGTAGCACAAATAAATCTAAAGGGCGAGACGCAAGCGCATGTTCGCACACCGACACACACACAAACACACAACCCATTTAATCCTACACATTGTCTGAGGCTCATGAAAACGCATGTTTAAAAATCCTATTGTCCCCCTCATTTAAAATTAGTCTCCTGAGACTGAGGGGACTCCAGTATTGCAGTGAGTCATATTATAATTAACCCAGCACAGTCAGTAATTCTGGGATCCCCGTCTCTGTACACTCATCCTCACGTATTAATAGACCACCTTCAACCCCGGATATACTCCACTTCCTCTGACTCCAGAACAGGTGATAAGTGTGACTTTGCCCTTCCTTCCCTTTGCCCTCTGACTCTCAGACTGATATGCGATCAGTCGCGGAGCCACACAAAACAGCGCCAGTCTAGATCAGACTTTTTGCTTTCTGTTTTTAGCCATCTTTTGGCTTGTCAGAATGTTCTTTGTGTGTGTTTAGATTTCCAGATCCTCTAGGAAGACCAGATTTGAGAGCGTTCATTCCAACTCCATGCCTGTGCTGTGGGTAAGTTGTAGCAGAACATTCTCTGGTGTTTAACCGCACTGCTGTTGATAAGTTTCACACTTGCTAAACAGTCACGGGGTGTTCGATTCAGTCATCTTTCCCTGCAGTACACAGCTTTGCTTTCTCACATGTCTTCTCTTTGCTCATTTGATTCTCTCGGCTTCGGTGACTGTAGTATTTATCAAATTGACACATGACCAGGGCAGAGGTGGCAGTTTGGGACGCCTGCCTGATTCTATCTCTGCAGCGTTCACACTGAGCAACTGTTCTTGATTTATTTGATGCTGCCGGTAATCGAGGCACGGGGGTGGGAAGTATGTGCTGGTGGGCCGGTGACTGGCCAGCCTGTTTCACAACAGTGGCTGAGGCCGCCACAGTTTGTTATGTATAGCATATTTATGGCGAAGCAGCACCGTCACCTATTTGATGTTGTGAATTTTGCATGGAAATTTGCATGGATATTTCCATAACATTCAACTGAAGCATATCATCCCAATTGCTTTCCAAAAATATCACAACAAAGAAATTGGGTGTTTGGTCCATTTACTCTTTTGATGAGTGCTTAATCTGATTACAGTGATGTTGTTGTTTTTTTGTATCGGTTTGTTTTGTAAAGTATTCAGATGCTGTAGTGTGTTTTTGCCAGGTTTTTGTTTATGTAGTGAGCTGTTTCAATAGAAACAATTACAGCTGGCACTGTTCTGTGATGCTTACGTAAGCTTTAATGTGCCCATCATTATCACCTGTCCTGCTGGCCATTTCATCGAATAATTAGAGGTGAGATAAAAATAGTTGTAATTAAGATTTCCAGTCAATGTGCCAAGATCATTTGAAGGGTAAGACTGACACTGTTTGGCCCGGGTGATCCTGTCACAGGTAGCGACGTGTGAGAGCATGTTGTGATTAGTTGTGTTTGGGTACGAAAGACCAAAAATTTGACGTTTTACTTCCAGATATAAATCTGATTTTAATCTGAGCCCAAATGTGATGCGTTTACTTTTGCGATGTGATTGATTATCTAATAACAAAACATTTAATGCAAACAAAATTTAGATTTACAAGATGTAAAAACATGTAACAAACTAAAATTGTGTGTTAATGTGTAAACACTTTACTTTAATGTCTGTATCACTAATTGATGTATGACGCATTTTTAAACTAAACGGTTATTTTATTGCCTGTGAAACTGAGTGTTTTCACCCAAATGTGGATTTGTGGTTTTGTCCAAAGCAAACTCGGTTCTGAATAGCAATTGCTGCCGTCTTGCTTCTTGATTTAGATGTAATATCTCTCGCCCTTAAGAACTTATCTCTGCAGCAGAGTGGAAAGAACTCCAGCTATCACAGAGCTGATTTCAGTGAACAGGATTATAGTCAGATGTTGGTGTTCAGCTCCAGAGCATTCTTGCCCTGAGGAGTACCCTGTCCTGTCCTCTTAACTAATGAGCTTTGGCTTCTTCTGAAACAAACCACACTTCCACATCCAGGCCCGATGCAGGTCAGAAGCTTCATGATTTTGGCAAGAACGCTGTAGCTCTGTACGCCAGGACCAGTTGATCAACACGACTGTTCTCCTTTTTCCAAAGCACTGCCTGTCTTTTCCTTTCCTTCCACTTGTGTGGTTTTCGTTTCAGAAAGGAGGGTGTCTCTGACAGACCCACCAACAACCGCATGTCTGGGCCTCCATCGGCTCTGGTATCAAGATGTGGCCAAAGCACGGGCGCTTTGTCAGTGGCACAAACTTCATCATTTCTCTTGTTCTCAGCAGAATGGTGCTCATTTTCCTCAGGTCTGTTCTCTTGCCATTCAACTTTGTTTGTTCTGCCATCAGCCAGAAAATCCAGAGGGACCCGTGACTGAGGTTCTATTATGTCTTCTCGTCTGAGAGAAAAACAAGAATGGACCAATGTGTTTGCCATCTTTTGAGAGCCTATTAGTCGAGCCTCTGTGCTGTTGTTGTGTTTCAGTGAAAGTTAATGCATTTGCTTTTGAGAGGCCATTGAATTCAGGGTAAAATTCCCCTCAAGGGCTGGAAAAAGGGCCTTTGTAGCTTCAGGAACAGACAAACATTTTTCAAACTCTAATGGCAGTTTTAATAGGGTTCATTTTCACTAATGCTTCTAATAATCTTCCATGAATTTGTTTCTGTTCACAGCATGTATCCGTCTTCCACAAATGAGAGGGGATGTCATCAGTAAGGTCCATAGCTGGTGTGTGGATGTTAAATATTTACAGTGTCCTAACCAGGTGCCAATGGGATAAAGTGCAAGTGATTCATTTTTTTATTTAAAGACTCTTGAAAAAAATAAGAGTTTTAGCTTAATTATGACTCGTAATGAATGACAGCAATACTTTGCAGATAATTTGTGGTAGCTCCGCCCACTGTAAAATCTAAATTATATTCAGTATCAGATATCTTCTGGCTGTGATTTTTCTATTGCCATTCTGCAGTGTAGACTGACAAATTGTTTGCAACCAGAACCTCTCATCACACTTGGTTAGGATGCAGTGTTATGCGTTATGAATTAATCTCTGAAACCAGCACAGTTGATTGTCATGACAATTTTCTCCTCCAGTACAGGCAGAGCAGAGCGCGGCACTGAAGAAACAGTTGGCGCATTTCTCCTGTTTGCACCTGTATGCAATCCATCTAACCCCCACCTACACCTTCACTCCCAGACCTTCGGCTGGTGTTAGTCTGTATTTTTCTTCCATGTTTGATTTGTGTCTTTATTCTTTCCTTTGCTCCTGTGGCATGATAACTCGCTGCCCACGCTCTGCTAATGGTGGGTTTAATTGCATTCCACCAACCTAGTTGTTTACACAAAGATTTGGTGCGTCGCCTGCTATCTGTGCAAGCGCATGGGGTTTGGCGGCTCAATGAGTTCAGCATGTTGTTCGTGACATGACAAGAAAGCAAAACCCACAGCACTCTCTGCATTCTAAATCTTTTAATGTAACCACGCTTTCCTTTTTTTCCTCAATCGTTTTTTCCTCCTCCCCTTATCTCCCTCCCCACACATTCTCTTTTCCCTAGCTTCTGTCTTTCAAGGGGGGTGAGAGATTCTGAGATTGTGTAAGGGATTTCCTACTTCCTTTGGGTCACATGACTGCAGACAGGGTGTGGCCTTTTCCAGGCAGTCAGGCTGTGTGCTGTAGTGTTATTGTGTCTAAGGCATGAGACTGTCAGTAAATGATTTTGTGTGGTCGGGTGGGTGGGAGGTTGGCATGAATACTAAGACACAAACAATCACAATTTGCACAAAGAGAGAGACAGATGGGTGGGGTAGCTCCTCCTACCCAGTCCAGTGTACTTTGGTCATTTGTAGTTATGTAAAAAGAAAGTAAATATTTAAAAAAAAAATTTTAAGTATTATTTCATGTAGAACATATGAGTGATGCTTGCCTGTGCAGAACTTGTGCTGTGATTCAAGCATGTTGTAGGCGGTTACTTGGGCATTGATATGCGGTTGGTGGTCTTCTGAGTTGTTGTCAGGAAATTGGTAGGTTGTTGCTAGGGTGTTTTCTGTTCCCTCCCAGCCCAACCCCAAGACTGTGATATTCTTAACCTGTGGCTCCCCTGTAGTGTAAGTCTTTTACAACCTTTTGATTGTATATTCAATTACTTGGAAAAAAAACCCACACCTATCTGTACCAGTTCAGATAATATGATGTATAATTCATGTTTGTAGCAAAAATAGGGATCAAATACCTAACCCGAAATATGAATAGAAAAATAGAATTAAAAATAGAAATGTTAGCCTTACCAAGCACTACTAATGACAAGAGGCCTGTTTCTGCAGTGTGTATGTTTGTTTAGAAAAAATGCAACCCAGTTTAACAGAGAATGTGGTTGTGCTAATTTACTAATAGTGTTTTTGGCCGTCATGCTTTTTCTCTTAAAATCATCTGCTGTTTGCTGTTTAAGAATAACTTGGGTCAGTTTCTGAGTTTTTTACACTCTTTTGTCATGGCAGACTTCATAGTTGCGGTACAATGCTTGTTCGGTATGCAGCACGCTTGCATTTTGGGATGCGTAACTCATTCAGAACCATACAATGCCCCACAGACTATGGCATGTCGCAACTTGGAGGTGGGTGGGGGGGCCGGGGGGCTGCGCTTCCTTTGGCTGAAGTCTGTGTGGGCGCAGCAAGTGTGTGTGTATGCGAGCGTGAGTCGGCTGGATTGGTGCAGAGCGAGCAGCTGCGTCCAAGCCTCCGCATTCTGCCGCTTTAGTATGCAAGGCAGGTGTGGCTGCAGTCAGAGGGAGGGTGGGCTCAGGCCGCCGCCTTTACACACAGACGGAGTGTTTCGCTCCCGGCTGCATCCAATTACACGCCCCCTGTTACACAAACACACACAGATACACAACTGTGTACAATCGAATTCTGTTCCTCTCTGTCTTTCTGTCCGCAACACTCTTGTCATTTTCTTTCCCTTTCCCTCTCTGTCTGCCTTGTCTGTCTGTTTTGTATGCCTTCCACTCCATCTTTTTTCATCTCTCGCTTCCACACCAGTCAAAAAATGTCACGCCGTCTCGTCAGCATCAGTCTCTTGCAGTCGTCTCTCCAGCTATCCGCTTTTAAAAAAGACAATTCTTGTCTACTTTGATGTACATCCACTATCAGCCATTTTCAGAACAACCGTCTTTTTCTGTGGTGGCTTGTCATCGGTTTCAGCCAGAAGTTATTTAGTTCTCGTTCTCCTGTCAGGGGCCCAGGGCAGCTGATGAATGAAAAGCTGAAACGAAGGGGCTGGGGGATGGAAACGCACGGAGGAGCAGCAGAGATGAATGATCTGTCTGTCCTGCAGTGTGGAACCGTAGTTGGACTCGGGGGAAGGACACCATTTAGGTGCCATTGACTGGTTGCTAGGGTTAAAAATTGCAGTTCTATCTACATAGTCACTGTTGATCATCTGTTGTTTTCTTAACAAAAAAAGCGAGTTCACAAGTTGCCGGTGTGGCGTTAAAATTTTGTTTGTTTGCACACCATTTATCTCGCTCTCACCAGGGAGCTGGTGTTGTCTGGGAGCCCTGCAAGCCATTTCCCTGATCCCAATAGATATATTACTAATAAAGGCTGATGCACCAAAATGCATTGTTTGGTCTTCAATGCATTTCCTGTAAGCTGCCCTTCTCCCCGCGGATTCCCCATTGCCTCACCTGACCTCAACTTCATCGGTCAAAGACCTTTCAGGGTAATTTAATAGCTGTCTATATCCGGTGCTCCGCCTTTAATTATTGGGAGTGCATCAGACAGTTTGATTTTCCCCTCCGGCTTTGATGCGTCGGAATGGCCTACTTTGGTTAGTTGTATCTCCCTGCAGAGGGGGAAGCCATATTTAAAAAAAAGTTTGTAATCTCCGCTCTTTGCCACACTATTTATGATAGGAGAATCGCATAGCTGCCTAATTTCATCCGCTTCCTGATCGAAGGCAGATAAGAATTACAATGCTCAGGCTGAAAATGACAAAGCTGGCGTTATTGAGTTTTGGGTAATGGTTGACAAGCAGCCGCTAACTAAATTTGCAGACATTTTAACACAGAGAAAGGGTAAAGAAAGGGAGCATTGTCATTTTTAGACACTGACGGCATAAAGCCGCCTCAGCTGCAGAGAACCGCAATGTTTCCCCCTTTATAGATGTGCGCTAGCTTTGCGTGTTTTAGACTGAAACTTTCAGATGCAATGTAGACTGATGAGTCACCCTAATAAAAAAGAGCGAGAGAGCCCAAGTAAGAGGGTGGAGAGAGAGGGAGAAAAAGAAAAAAAGGAAGAGGCAGTGAATAGTTTGTGGCGCTGCAGAGCCCCAGCAGAGAGGAGGCGGATATGGGCCCTTAAGGCCTGCGCTGGCACAACAGCTTTAGGACAGTAGAGGGAAACAGATGTGGCCATGATTTACATCTGTTGCGTACAAGCTACTGCTCGTACACTTTAATCTCGCAGCAACTCTTCTCTCTTATTTCCTCCATCCCTGCATCTTCCACTTTACCGGATGTCCCCGCCCACTTTTGCACCCCCTCTGTGATTGGTCCCCCCCACTTTCATCCTGTGCTCAATCCACACTTGCTGCCACAGTGATGCAGCCCAAGCTCAGAGGCTTTAATCCTCTCAGTGTCTTACCATCCTTCTCACGCTCGCACTGGGAAGCCAAGTGTGAACCGCTTAGTGCACCCTCTCCTCCCTTTACACAACCAACGCTAGGCTTTTAAGACACCAACCTCTCTCTGTCTCTCTCTGTTCACCATGTGGCTGGTTACCCAGACTGCTTTGCCACTGCTGCATGTTTAATACTGGGTGAAAACTAATGATTGTAAGTGTTTTTTAAAGGCTGCATTTATTCTGGTCTTGGGAAGCCACAGCATACCCATTTGTCTCTCTTATCTGACACACCCATTTCAGTTCATTGAGGCTGTTGCAAATGAGCTGATGGCTTAAATCAGTTGTAGTAAATATAAGAAGTCTGTTGGTCCCCAGAACTAGGATTAGGAACCAGCTCTGCATAAAGAATCTCTTACATTTTTCCCAAGATTTATAATCTAGTTAGAATCTGTGTCTGTGCTGAACTTTTCTAATGAACCTTCTATTGGCTGTAACTTTTTATAGTAAATGCATTGCAAAATGTCAGGTCACAGTAAGGGTTCCTTCAGGCAATTATAGTATCCTACCAGAACAGCCCTCTGCTTTGCAGTCAGATGTTTATAGCTTCATGTGAGGTCATAGATACTGGTGTTTGCTGAAAGTGAGGTCACCCAACTCTTCTCTTGACATGCTGTCTGTTTGTGAAGTCAGAATTTTGTCTGTAGGCTTTTTGGCATCTCCTAACATGCAGTTTGCGCCAAAGGGGTATTGACAAAATGAGTTGAGCGTGTAGCGATAATTACATTGTGAGCGCTCGGGTAATTAACTGTAAAAGGCTAAGAGTTTAAAAAATGTGAAAAAATAAACCTTCCAGTTGTTGTTCTGTAGACATAGGCTTTTTCTACATGTATTAACAGTAGGCAAGATCAGAGAGGCTAGCAATAGCAACCTAGTAAAATGTGTCTGTGTGTATGTGTGAATTATACCATTTTACTTTGTGATTGGATGGGAAGAGACTTTCAACAGCATAACAACAAATGTTTCTGAAAAAGATTGCCTACCTGCCTTTAAACTGTCAACCGTGTTGTGACAGCTAACAACCTTTGGACCTAATAAAGGTGCGTTTTAGTTTGAATGGCCTCTTTGGTTGCACATTCACTGCATCTGCACCCTGAGCGTAAATGGTGGTTTATGGGCCGCGCCTGTCGTACTTGTTACACCAGCCTACAACCGTTTGTGTTTCATTTTGATAAATGCAAATGGCTCTTTGGGCTGAGCTCATTCCCTAAATGCATTGTAGAGAAGCTCACAGCATTTAAAATGATTTGTTAAATGCACTGCTGAGACTGCGTGATAAATTGCTCCATTTCTAGACGTCAATCAGCGTGACTGTCAGGCTTCAGCACAAAAGGTCTGCATCTGTTAGGTTTAGAAGTACGTTCTTGGCGAACGAGCATTCATCTCGCTGCGTTTCTCTGAGATCTGGAGCTTTTGACCACCCACATGTGTTGTTCAATAAGCAAACAAGTCTCATTTTATTAGCGGTCTTTGTCTTTCACTGTACAAACGTGCCATGAAGAGATTTGTGAATCTGAACATGGTTACAGAGGCAGCAAGGGGTGGGAATATTTGCATTGTGATGCGGTTTTTGCACTGCCATACCAATCTGTTTGACTGTTTGACAGCTGCCTGAAGTTGAATATATGACTGTTTCATACCCTCTGTATTATTAGTATTTACTGCACGAATTGAAACATGCATGTTACTGAGTGTGAAAATATCCTTGATCCGCCGATTCTATTATGGCTGTAATAAAAATACTGTGAAGCTTTGAAATGTTTGCCTTAGTTGCTGTTTTTTGTAAAAAACAAAACTGATTTCTTTTTTGTACATCAGCATGTACTTTTTTGGTCATGTGTTTCAAATTGTCTTCCTAATTCTGTTGGATTTTTTAAATTAAATTTGCATTTGAAAACAATTATATATACAAACAGCATTTTTCACCCTGGGGCATACATCGTGGCATGTAATTGTAACTCTGTGGTCTGTTGCATAAACTGCTAGGGCTAGTCTTACAAGTTAGTCATCCAGTTTTTTCTTCACGACTGGTCATATGTATTTTTAAACAGTTACATAATAAGGTAGATTTATTTAAGGTAGATTTATTGGCTTAATTTGAATTTGAAAAGACTGCTTAGCCCTAACTAATAGCTGGTTTGTCAGACTAGTTCTTAAACACAGCCCCAAGTTAACGGCTGTGTTTATGCAACTGGCCCCTGGTGTGTTAATCACAGTGTTTGCAGAAACTGCATACTACTTAGCAACATGCTAAAATAACACTGGGCACTTCAGCAGTTGCCTAGCAACACCCTGGCAACCACTTAGCATTAGGACAGCAAGTTATGCATGAGCAAGCACCAGTCACATACTTCACAGGAAATGTAAAAAAGATGAATGTTTCATAGATAAACTTTGACAAGTATTTTTTACAGAAATGTACAGATTTAGTTTTATTCTTTCACAGAAGCACTCAAACATTTTATGTGCCCTGCTAATCTGAAGGCTGCATAATGGCCTCTCCCAATGCCTTGGGCAATGGATGACATTTGTTTGGAAACACTGTAGAGCTTGTTCTCGTGGCATTTACACATTTCAACATTTGCAGACATCCGTTACATTAGTACTAATGTTAGAACTAAACTCAATAAGCTGTGCTCTGACCTAGCTAATGTGGTATACTCAAGTACACCCATACACATAAAACTGACAATAGAATAATGATTTTAAACCCAAGCCCCACTATTAAAACTATGACAGACCTTCAGCTGCTGGGCTATTATAATTTTAAAGACACAAAGTCATTGACAGCAGCGGATTAAGCAGTTCATTCATGCAGTTTAAATAAAAGGCATGATTACAGAATCAGGTCATTTTGAATGGATCTACTCTGGGCTAATCTGTGTGGATGTGTAAAAGTCAGTGTATTGTACAGTGTGGCTAAAGCTTGACCTACGCTAGCGATAAAAACACTGGAGAAGTGGACAGTAATCCAATCTGGGTTAAAATCCACCTCAGGGCTTTCCAGCATCCAGTGGTTTGCTTTTCATGGCTGCTATCAATGAATGTACGTGTGTGATAGAGAGAAATTGGCCGTAGCGCTTATAGATGATTCCCAGTCCGGAATTTCATCTCGGATAACTGCAAGCACACATCAAAGAGTGGCCTCCATTTTGGTATTCTGTGTGCATAAGAACACCCGATGGAGTTGGAAGCTCCCCTATCTCACATTAACACAGACCCCTTATCTCTTCTTTGGGCTGTTTTTTTTTGCTTATTCTGAAACCATTACGCTCTCTTTCTCTTTCTGTTTTCCTTACCACCACACTGTTGGTTTAAGACTGGCTGCAAAACGGTAAACGCTTTATTTTGTTCCCACACTATGGAGTTGTCTGAGGTTAATTATTTATGTATGACTGGAATGGACAGAATCTATGTATGAGATGGTTCTTTGTTTGTCTGTATACTGCAATCTCCTGTTCGAGCGCATGAGGAAGTCCTGCGCTCTGTGCAGATCTGCATTTGTAAAAGTTTCATGAGAGACGACTGTGTTTTCCTATGTGTGGTTTATCCCCAATGTGTTTTCTAACAACATAATTCATTCAGAACCACAAGTGCTCTCAACTATTTAGATGGTGTCAACATTTCCTGTCCTCTTATTTTCAGTTTTGTCATAAAATGTTCAAACTTGGAAATGAGGTCAGTTTCAGTTGATTTGCCAAATAATTTAAAGCCTGTCTGTTTTTTGCTTTATTCCAGTTTCTCTGGTGCGTTTTGAATCTACATCCTGTTGATGCCTCGCTGCTACCATAATATGTCTGACCTGGATCATCAGCTTCAAAAACGCTTCCTCTGACGCTTGTTCGCTCTCCAACGTCAAGACGGTTCAGCTCTTCATAACGGCATACATACAACGAGTCATTCGGAATTTGGAAAAGTCTGTCGTCTAGCTGAAGCGTTCCAGTCTCACGTTTACAAACTAACAGATCAGAAGTCTCGCTTCCTGAGGCGTGACTAAAACCCAACGATGGCTAACAACACTGCTGACCACCCGGCGGGAAACTCGGTGGTGGAGGTCGACCACGATGGAGACTTCGGCTGCACTATGATGCAGCTCCGAGAGCTGATGGAACTTCGCAGCAGCGAGGCGGTCGCCAAGATGAGTGAATGCTACGGAGACGTGCAGGGTATCTGCCGCAGGCTCAAGACCTCACCAGTTGAAGGTAAAGACCACTAAAGATTTACACCTACACTGACAAACTCTTCCCATGTAATGTGTTTTTTTAAATAAAAAAATAATATTAAGTTATAAAGAAGAGGGAAAATATACTTTTATACAGCAGTGATTCTCAAAATAAATCAGCTTTTTTGGTGATACCGCACAGCCCTGCTTAAGATCTCTGTACTCAGTTGCTGAGTTTTGTGGTTGTTGCTTTGCATCTTTAGTCTACTTGTTTGAGTAGAGAGTCTTAGGGGACAGACTTTTCTAGGCAATGTTGTGGTGGTTAGATTTAGTTTATACCTCTTGATAATTGAACCAACAGTGTCCTCTTTTCCTAGTTTAAGCATTTGTTTTGTGGTGTCTTACTTCTTTAGAGTCCTCTGTTGTCCTCAATTCTACAGCTGTCCATTACTGACCGGACTATCTACTCCCTTTACATTGAGGTTGTAATCCACATAAAAAATTTTGTACATATTATACACACACAAATATTTAAAAAGTGTATGTATATATTAATATATGAGCAGCATTTATACTGTAGTGTCCCCAAATTGCAATGTAGGTTTTGCAGTTCCCTACAATGACGGAATCATTTTAGTAAACTGAGTTTAGGCTTTTGTAAACTGACTCTGGAAGGCAATTGAGGTTGAATGGTATCAGGAAATGAGATGCATGCATGACTTTAGTCAGGGCTAATGTACGAGCCAATGCTTCAAACCAGAAGAAGAGTCGGATCATTGAGCACAATTAGTAATTATCGCTCGAAGTGACACTTGAAATGACAAGATAATTTTACTCTCAGGATCCAGTGTGGCTCGGCTCCATGGGTCGGTCTGTGGCACACAGGTTTGTTTACCATCACATCCTGAACGGGTATCTTGATTTAAAGGCATTTAACAGCGTAACGTTCACCGCACCTGAAGGTGACATAGTTTATCAACAGGACAGGCAAGCTCTCATGCTGACCTTTTAAAGATATTTGCAGGCCTCTGTTGAATAAGCATCTCAGTTTAAAGGAGTCTTGAAACCACAGTCAGCCCCTCCTACGACCTTCAACAATATTTCATCATAAACGTGTCGCTGCCTTAAGATCATTTCACCTTTGTCGATTCAAGGTGAGGCCTGCCTTTGTCCCCACCCCTCGACCAGCGCGAGCACGAACACCAAACACCAGCACCTCATCTTCCTCTTTGGCATATGGACTCTGTTGGATCATTTCAGCATTGAAATTTGCTCCACACCATGTCCTTAATTACATTTTAGATCATCGCTCTGTTCCATTTAGTAATGAAGGGACAGCTGTACAGACCTTCCCCACACAAGAAATGACTCATTTTATTGAAGGGAACATAATTATGTTTTCTCTTTCACCCTTTAATGGTAGAGTGGGTGGCCAAAAGCGAAGTTACATTTATTTTTTTGCAGATGTATTTAGATGCATGAAGATTTTAAACTTAAACACCTGTCTCTTTTACACATTTTTCACCTCTTCTTACTTTACAGTCCTATTCTACGTCATAAGTTTTTTCTAGTGCGCACAAGAAAAAAACATCTACCAGGACACATCTGTCCATTTGTTAAAAAAAAGAAAAATATTGAAATTGACAGTAGAGGCGTATTGGCTTGGCACATTTGCTGTTAGCTCTTGTTGCATATTTGGCTTCTGAGGCAAAATGAATCATCAGTGGCCTGCTGTAATATTTCTGAAATCCAAGCCTCTCCTGTTTGCATTACAGCATGACACAGACCACGGAAAGCAAAACCGTTACAGTCTATTCCAGTTATAGTCTCAACAGACATTTATGAGTCCTGTTGATGATCGATATATGTAATTGCTTTTTAAGAAGATGCTAAATCATGGCGTTTATGCTAATGCTAAAGATATTGAGGTTGGCTTGTAGGCTTTGCAATTTGCATCCAACCACTCCTCAGATTCCACGGCTAATCAATGAAAGCTGTGTTCACACCCATGTCTTGCTGTGGACTTTGCCTGTGTGTATTTTTTGGAGGAATCCAGCTGTCCTGTTTTGGAGGGAGATTAGGTAGGGGACCCTTGTTTATTTGGCTAAATGGCTAAAATTTGCCTTTCTAAACCACAAACTCAAACAATGCTTGTCTCTGTTAATAGGAAGCTATCTTCTGACAGCTGCTCAAATCATGCCAAGAGCTGAAATGAAAGAGCTGCTGATTTCAGCTTTTGGAAAAATTGAATTAATAATGGTGAATGATAAATTGTTTTGGGTATTTTAAGTATTAAAAGGGCATTTGAAAGTGGTTTTGCTTGTCTAGACAATAGCAATCAGAATATTACTGAGGCATTACAGTCAAAATTAATGGATATGTGGATATTTTTGCCTTTTAAAAGACCTATGATTTAAGAGTGTGTGTGTGTCACATACACTGTTATATAAGCAGACAACCTGTAGTGAAATGTAAAGTGAGATTTGTCAGGAAAATGTACCGTGAGGAGAGTCTGGTGGTCTTTTGAAAGGGCAGTGCAAGCAGGGGACAAAGCTGTTCGAAAGCTCCCACATGGACGCCACTGGACTCACCTGTCTCTTTAACCAGTGTTCACTGCACTCATGGAATAAGTAGGCACACATTTCGTAACCGAAAGCTATGCAGATTTCCACAGAACTGGAATGTCATCCGTAACATCTGAGTGATTACCTCAGTCATGAAATGAGTATTATTTGTTATGTAATAAATATACACAAAGATTTCTAACCTGCAGCTATGCAGGTTTCCACAGAATTGGAACGTTGTTTTACACGTTCGTCATGTTTGCCACCGTTTATTAAGTATTTCAGCTGGTTTAGTTTTGATTCCCACAGAAAGAGTAGAACTCAAACATGTTAAAACGAATGATCGATAATAAATTATAAAGACTATTGTAAGTATTAAAGGTCTATTTTAAGCTAGTTTTGCTCGTCTAGTCACTAAAATTATATTATCAGATCATTTCAGTCAGATTAAACCTTTTGTGTAAATTAGTTTTGCCTTTAAAGGACGTTCTAAATTGAAGCCCATTCACATTTAAATGTGTCTAGACTGTAAAGAAACCCAAAGTTGTCATTTAAAAGTAACAATCTCGTTCATTTAGCATGTGATATTGCAGATAAGAGCATAGCTGTTAAAGTGCCATTTGAATACCCTCTATTTCTAAGTTGCCATGGCAGCAAAAGCATATAACTGCCCACTGATAGGACCAATTGCAGGTTATGTCTGCAAAGATTTACATGCATGGTCAATTAATGTGGATATTTATTTCTCATCTGAATAGCCAGATGGAAAAGGCTGTTTTTGTGCTTCATGCCATCCATATAGCAGACCTAAACAGTCACAGATCACAAAGCGAGGGGGAGCATACATGCTTTCCTTCCTAAAGGCTGGATTACACCACTTGATGTGCAATCGGAAGAGATTTTGAAACACTAGGCATAACACAGTTACCGTCTGTAAATCGCTACAGAAAAAACTGGCCATCACACACAGACTATCAAGTTGTTCCAAACACAACAAACTCGCATCCTCCCATTGCTTGTTTTGTTTGCTATTTCCATTATTGTCTGGCTTTGTAACCCATGCGCTATATATCTTCTCTTCTCTGGCTGATCAGTGTATGACTCTGGATTTGAGTCAGAGATTCATAAGATGAGTTTTCCTCTGAAGTGGGATTTGTAATATTAATGTGTGTAATCTTATGATTAGATGGAATGTAATATTTGTTGTGTGTGAAGTTTGTCAAGAAACTCCCTGGGGTTTATTATTCACAAGGGCGGCTAGCTGGTCTTTGGAAAGGGCAGTGCAAGCAGGGGACAAGGATGTTCCAAAACTCCCACATACACAGCACTCAGGCTCACCTGTCTCTTTTACTAATGTTCACTACACTCACGGTATGAGCAATAAGCAGGCCCAGATGGTATTGGCAATTTTATTACATTTTCTGCTATCAGCCCCGTTCAGCACCCTTCAGATACAAGTTAAATCATTTGCTATTTCTATTGCTATATGAATGCATAATGAAATAGACAGGCAGAGGGTGGAGAACTGACATACATTAAATTAGATGTTTTAGATGGCAGTTTAATTGTTAACATTAAATTTATGTTATCAGTGGAGAAAATGCAAAATCAGTGCAGAAAATGCAATGAAGGTTCCAAACCAGTTCTGTCTAAAATGTGCGTTGGAGCAGGTTGTACATGGTTAAAAAGACTTTCCTGCTTTATGCATAGAAAAGAAAACGCAGATATACGTACAGTGGATAAACATTTGTTTATGCAAAAACATGCATTTATGCAGAAAACCTGCGCTGAGATATTTCTGTACATAAATGCATTGCTGGAATGCAATTAAGGAATTACTGCTGTAAAAAAAGGCATAAATGAAAACAAATATAGTGGTTGTTTTTGCAAAGTGGCTGCAGTCTGGTATGTATTAATGGGAGCTTTATTCTGAGCTAGCTGGAAAAACACATTAAAGTGTACAACAAAATGACTCGCCCTTTTCTCCTCTTAGTGTTTCAAAAAATTAAAGGCTAATTGAAGTCCAGTCTTGCATGACAAACTAAGACCTTTATTAAGAACACACCTCCTTAAATTCTCCTAGAAGTGTTCTTTACAGTTAAAGTACTGTGCCCTGCTAACACTACTGCACAGGCAGGGTGGGCATCGACAGATTGTATACTCCTGTATACTTCTTATACATAGTAATGGAAGCAGTCACAGAAGTTTTGTAATTAGCATATATAATGAACTGTATTGGTATAGCCCATTAAGTAGTTCCTAGGTATGCCAGCCAAATAACTTTAAGAGT
Source organism: Yasuhikotakia modesta (assembly GCA_036877545.1). Classification (NCBI taxonomy): domain Eukaryota; kingdom Metazoa; phylum Chordata; class Actinopteri; order Cypriniformes; family Botiidae; genus Yasuhikotakia; species Yasuhikotakia modesta. The sequence goes on along the minus strand of JBAJNP010000060.1, from coordinate 116,740 downwards.
AGTTAAATTAACAGAGTGTCTCATGGTAGAGGTTGGAGAAATTTATAATGTTCTTTGCCTGTTTTGCTGCATTTCAGTTTATAGGTTTTTGTCTGTAACTTGTTGTATAATGAGATTAGAAAGATATGGTTTCAACTCTGTGCAATTGTAATGTGGGAACAGCACAAGATTTGAGTAACAAATTGGTAACAAATGTAAGCAGTTCATTGGCGGTGAAATAACCAGTCTCACCAGCAGCTAATAAACTCAGGCTTGATGTAAGACTCAGATTTATAATAAGCTGAAAAGGTTCATTTAAAACGAATATTTTAACTTTTTAAATGATAAGTGACTAATTAAAACCCAAGCACATGTGCCACGTTTAAAAGACATCAATAATGATTTTGTACTTAAATTAGTTAGCATAATCTTTGCCAATCTGGAAAGTGATTTTCAGAGCAATTGTAGATTGAAGCACATTCCCTATGAGGCCCGAGAGAGATGATCTGACAGCCATAAAATATGAAACCATTTTCAGGGCCTGTCCAATGTTACGCCTGCACTATTTTACTAACAGCCAAATAGAAAGGTTGCTAGTGTTGCTGTGATGAAAATGTGAATCAAAGATAGTTGCAATATAAGGTGGACATTTAAAGTATTGTGTGGCACTGGCAAGTGTGAATAGATTTAGCATAAGATTTGGTGTTTAATGTAATGAAGCCCAGTTTTACAAACACACTCTCGGTGTGAATGACAAATGTCATCAGAAACAGAGCATGAGAGACAGGATGCATCCTGAACTGGTGCATTTAATGGCGGACTGTGTTTTTCATGCGTTTGTGTGATGTTGTGAGGAAATGATGGACGTGCTGTTCAGAGCGAAGGAGCGAGTTTGTGTAGCTGTAGGGGGTGTGGCTGGCTGTTCTCCAGATAGCCACAGCCCTTATGCTGTCCATGTGTTCAGAATTCCTCTCTCACCTTCCATCCTGGCCAAGAGAGGAAAACAAAATGCATGATTTTTAAGGTGGAATCAATCATACAGCAAAGCGTTTTGGTCCCAAAAATGTGGAATGAATTTGAACATGGTAAAATGTGTTACATGGAGCTGATAGTACAACACTTACATTGGTTTTAGAAACCGTAATACAATTCATTAAAATGATGCAAAATATGTATTAAACACAAAAGGTGTTTAATACATAACGGGGCACATGCATTAACGCATTACCATTGTTCTTATTCTTGAGAAATTTGTACTTTTTTGCTGAATTTTGTATGCACATTATGTGTGACCTTGACCATTTAAGGTTATTTTTTTGTGGAATACAGAGAAACTGAGAAATTTTAATTGTTACGAAACATTTTATCTTCTGCATGTGAGAACAAATGATTTTTACTATTATTGACATCTAAAAGAGCTGTTAGTGACATCATCTTGCACAAAATACATAGACTCACTGTCTGGTGGATTTTGTTGGTCATTATGTAGTTCACAATTCTAAATTTCTTCCATTTAGTGTAAGGGAAAAACAGCATGAGTGTTTGAAATGACAAGGGTGAGTAAATGGTGGGAGAACTGTATTTTTAGGTGACCTACCCATTTAAGTGTGGCAGTCACTGACCACAATCTTTGCATCTGAGATCACAAGGAAGAAAAACAAGAGGCAAAATGGACTCATGGTTGTGGAGCTTCATAATGTTTCATGCCTTTCTTTGACTTTCTCAGTCTGTGTTGGTGTCATTAATCAAGACTTTCTCTTCCTCGGTTCTAGAAAAAAAGTGACGACTCATCGCCATATTGCTGTTTTCATATGAAGATATGAAGATCTTGTGATTTGCTGTAATTTGACGATGTCACAGTCTGCAATTGTTTCCATGCTTATTTTTAGAAGATAAACTGTGTCAGTCCTTTTTATTGTGTATTAACCCAAAATGATGTTTGTAATGAATCCAACACTGTATAGCAAAGATCAAGGTGATGCAAATATGTCAGTATCTGTAACGTGACAGTCTACCCTCTTAGTATTCCTTTCACTCTTTGTGTGTGTCTTTCCCTTTTTGATTCTCTCCTGTGAAGTCACTTTGTGCCGAGTTGGAATGCAGTCTGTTGTGTTTGGTTGTCAGCCCGGCCCTGCTGAGCTCTGCGGCCCTATTAATGATCTCCTCCATTGCCATCACAACCGTCACCCATCAGCATCCTCTTTCAAAGCCTTCCTCTCCGTCACCTTGACACCAGCCCCCCGGCAACAGTCTCCCAGCCATAGATGTGACTGCAGTTGTCTGGAGGCAGTCAGCTCCTGTTAGCATCTAGTGTATAAACACATGAATAATGTTTGGGTGCCTCTACTTGATGATCTCTTGAATGGAGACCTTCTTGTTATTAAGAGGTATTAATATGGGCATCCATGTTGCTTCCAGTCTACTGTGTTTTCCAAGACCTGAGCTTTCCTTAGGTCAACTAGGACGTTTGTTGACCTGATTTGCATGGCTAACTCCTCTCTTCCAAATTGTTTGTTTTTGACAGGGCCGGATGCCATCCTGCTTAAATGTCCATGGATCCTTTTTTTGTGAGTCTGAAGTTTGGTGGGAATATACCTGGTTAATCTTGTACTGAATAAAGCCTGTTTATTAGATGGACAGAGAACCACTGCTGAGAAAATAGGTGTGAAAACATTTAGTCAAAATGAAGAACTCAGAATGATTTGGATCATCTCTGAAATGCTTTGAAAAGCCATTTCGACTTTATATTCCACCGGGAGAGCCAGGATGCTTCTGCCCTAATTCTCAATCTCGTAAATGTCGACATATATACAAATCACTCACAGGCCGACCTGGAATGGACCGTTAGTGCAGCGAGAGATAAATAGATGAGGAGAAATAAAGAGAGGGGCATTCTCTGGAAAATCAATTTTGACCTTCAGCTTGTTTAGAGTAGAGGGCAAACAGAAGGATTGTTTGATTACTGAACACTACCCTGGTGATATAGAAATGTTTGGTCAAAACAGTGATGTTTATGAACGGGCCCAAATGGAATACACAGGCCGTTTTTGCATTTTGTGGGAAAGGGAAATTTTATTTTTTGTTTATTTTGCTGTTTATTTAAACCTGGTAAATCAGGGAACTGCATTATTATAGATAAAGACATAATTCAAATATTTTTAAATGAAAGCGGATTGGGGTATGTAGGACTTCGGGGATGATGAGCGCTCGATGGAATTTTGTGAGCATATGTTCCATATCGGTCTGTTTATGAGGCAGAAGCATAGACGAGTAACCGTTAAACATGAACGTCTCATACTGATTGCTGGTTGGTTGCCCTATGTAGCCCAAAAGTCATTGTAACAAATCGGAATGATCCGCAAAGAAAAGAAAGGCAAGATTAGAGATGAAAGAACTGAGATTAAATACCTTTAAATTCTACTGATTTAGTCTTAAGAGGAGCTCACAGTTTGTCACTGCTGTTTATAGTCTTTATGCATATTCCTTGTACTCAAAATTTAATGCCGTCTTCAAAATACTGCATTTTGTTAAAACTACATTTGTGCCATTTGTGCCATAATGTGTTATTTAATTATAACTTATTATCCAGAAACAGCTAGAAGTAAATCTTCAGTTGGCTTAAATACTGTTACACTGTCAGAACATTGTTCTGTCAATTAAGTGGTTAAAATGTCGATTTCAAGATTAAACCATTGGTGAGTTTGGGGTGGGGCTTTGCACCAGTGATGCAGATAGTAAAGGCTGCATTTAATGAATTAGTCAATAAGATTTGTCCTCCACACACCCTGACTGTTCTTATCTGAATCTCACCTTATCTGAATACCTTGCCCCTGTGTCAGACATAAACATGCTGGGCGGCTAGCAAAGTCTGGTTTTCTTAAGGAAGAAACGCAAGTTTGTTTCTCCTTATATCTGGTATATATTGAGCAATACTGACAGAATGCAGTGGCTCTTTGAAGACCTGCTGATGTCACAAAGCGCTCTATCATATTTGATCTGTCTGCTTTGTGAATGAAGATTGATTGTTTACCGGAGACTTTTTGGCAGGGCACATTTTTTTAAACTAAGTGGGAGCTGTGAAACGGAAGACGGTCGCAGGTACGGGCAGATAAATGTGTGAAAAATGACCGACTTTGTTTCAACATGTTTTCTGCATAAAATCCATTGAAAGAAATTTCTGTTTTGCCTAAACCCTCCCCAAGCCCCATGTACTAGTTTCCGGTTGATTAAAGCAAAGGCTAAAACTCATTCAATATTCCGGGCTTATCGGCTACAAGCACTCCTGCTCTCAACACTGATTAATTGTTCCACTGCTCCTATAAACCTTGACACACATATCCTTGATAATCCACCTGAAACGCTGAAATATCTGACTGCTTTTATTGTGTGTGCGCTTAAAATAATAACTTTATGAAGGTGTATGATTACTGTTCCAACAAGGTCTACAGCAAAAGCAAACTCAGGCTGATGAAGGTTGACGTTGCGTGTTAAGTTTAGGATTCATAGGTACCACCCAGGAATGCTTAATTGTTCTTAATTGTTCATATTAAATGAAGCGGGTGTGCTGTAATTCAGACTGGCTGCACCCTGACACTTTCACATTTTTTTAATAGTTGTTTTGAATCGAAAGCAAATCACGATGGCCTTCCATCGATACATCTTATTTGTCTGCGACCACTGTGGACTGAAAGGCAAATGAGCCACAAATAAGGTGGCCCATTGAATGTCAGGCTTCTTGTTTGAAGCGTGTACAGGGCTATGGGTAATATTGAGAACACCATGTATTTATATAGCAGTAACAGCACACACACACACAAATAGAGAAAGTTTGTGTGTGAATATCTGATATAATTCAATTAGATTTCAGAGTCTTATCTATGACTTTATATCTTGCATATATTAATAATTTTTTGTATCATTTGCAGGACTCTCTGGTAACCCCGCTGATTTGGAAAAACGTCACACAGCGTTTGGTAAAAACTTCATCCCTCCCAAGAAGCCCAAGACGTTTCTGCAGCTGGTATGGGAAGCCCTCCAGGACGTCACCCTCATTATTCTGGAGGTGGCAGCCATTATTTCCTTGGGCCTGTCCTTCTACCACCCACAAGGGGAAGGAAATGACAGTGAGTTTCTGCTTTAAGGTTTTGGGTCTGTTTGAACACTGTTAGTGTGAGACGCTTTCATAGCTTCTAACCAAAGCTATCTGAAAACAATCATCAAACAATATTGTATTAGAGCTTCGGGCTTGTTTTTCTTATCGTTCAGGGACCAGTCTTGATGTTGTTTTTTGTTTTGATCCGGATTTTGTAAGTGACTCAACATTGTTGGCATCTTACGTTTTAATAACGGCCTCATTTGGGACTGTTGTTCAAAGAATCACTCAGAGCGCCGGAGAACTTAAATTTGGCTGGTGGAAGGCTCTTCCTATTATCCATATGGCTGAAACCACAAGGCTGACCTTAGACAGTCATCAAGTTCTACAGAAGGAAATTAGGTCAATGAAGTGTAAATCCGTGATAAAACACGAATTTGGCAAGAGGAAGCATTTTTGAAGAGGAGACACTAGTAAAACACGAGCGTGCAGCTGCTGTTGTTATTGCTTTAACTCATAATGGTTGCCAAAGGTCATATGAGCCCCATTAAAGGTTATATTTTGCTTGAACCAATGAGGTGGAGGTGTTGATGTTTTGAGGGTCTTTAAATTGATTTCTTCTGTATTTATGTCATTTCAGACTGCGGTCAAGCAGCTGGAGGTGTGGAGGATGAAGGTGAAGCTCAGGCAGGTTGGATTGAAGGTGCTGCCATCTTGTTCTCCGTCATTATTGTGGTGCTGGTGACCGCCTTCAATGATTGGAGCAAAGAGAAGCAGTTCCGTGGGCTGCAGAGCCGCATCGAACAGGAACAGAAGTTCACCGTCATCCGCAAAGGGCAGGTCATCCAGATACCTGTGGCTGAAATCGTTGTCGGGGACATCGCTCAAATCAAATACGGTGAGAGTTTGTGTCTGAAAGCAGACGAAACACCATTAGATGTGTTGATTTGTCTTCAGTGTCATTGATATAGAACAAACGAGTCACATTTGGGCAGGTTGACAATGCGTTTTTTCTGCATTGTACATTTTATCATGTAAACATACGCTATGCTGGTAACTGTACTGCTGTTACTCTATTCAAAGATGGCAGTTTTAGAGCACTGTGCTGTATTTATAAATGATAGTTTCCTCCCAGAACCTTTTGCCTTTCCATAAACCTCTTAGCCCAGTTGCTTGTTGAAGTTTCCAGAGGTTGTGACAGATCATATGTGACTGCTGGTCTTCCTGAGACACAAAGCATGGCTCATGACTCATGCTTACCGGCTTGCATGAGTCATGGCGCTGATGCTCATGATGCCTGCAACGTGGGCGATGCGTGGGGGGTCCAACAGCCACAGGAGAGATCTGTCGTCATGGTCGCCAAACCTGTCTCTGCTCCTTTTCTCCTGCTGAATTGCTGAATGTGTCTCTTTTTCGTTCTCCGTGGAGGTCCACGTCTTTTAGGCCGTCTGTATGCACCACACAATCACTCACAACAGCCCTTATTCTCCTCCATCAGGTGACCTTCTCCCAGCTGATGGTATCTTGATCCAGGGTAATGACCTGAAGATTGATGAAAGCTCTCTGACTGGGGAGTCTGATCAGGTCCGCAAATCTCTGGAGAAGGATCCCATGCTGCTTTCTGGTGAGACGGATTGTCTGTTTTATCAGGTTTTTTTCCACCTAAAATGGTTTCATCCCCCCTCATGTTGTACATAAATATTTTTGTTAAAGGTTTTAATAAATTAACGTGCAAATAAGTTCCTACTCTTTCTTAAAACCATTGTTAAAGCAGGGACATCATGCAATATCACGCTTCTATGACTGTATGTCAGCATAGCTCTAGCATGTGGTAATGCTTTGTTTCACTGATCATCAAATATCACACATTTGATATAAAGACAGTGTGACATTTCACCTTTATTGGTATTGTGTACTGAAGTGGAATTGTACGGTTGTGGTTTGTGTGTCGTTCAGGAACTCACGTGATGGAGGGATCCGGCCGTATGGTGGTCACTGCCGTGGGCCTGAATTCTCAGACTGGAATCATTTTTACTCTCTTGGGTGCTGGCAGTGAGGATGAGGAGAAGAAAGTGAAGAAAGGTGAGAATCTGACATGCTTTCTATTGTCATGTAGATTCTCTGTTTGAGTGAGTAAACCACTCCACCTCTCAGTTGTGATGTTTATCTAGCGTCAGCCCTGCCAGAGGTAAGAACAATTTCCGCTGAACAGTTTCTCTTGTCCCCAAAATGTCCACTCTTGAGTCCCTCTGCCAATATTTATAGTCACAAACTATTGCAGAACAATCACAGTACGCCAATGGAGACAAATCCACAACTGTGACTGTAATTGCCACTCTGAGTCAATTTCCTGCATAGTACGAAGTTTGTTTGTATAAAGTTTTCATTTGGCTCAAGCTACATTTGAGCTCCTTATTCTTAATTGGCTATTATTAAAAAAACACAATATCACGCTGATTTTGTATTCAAAAAACTCTACGCATATGACACACTCAATAATACAAGATGATTGATGATGAGCAGTCAGGAAAACACAATCATTGCCATCACACTGTTTTTAGCGCCAACATGCTTGCCTGGCTTTCTAGTACCCCAGGGTATGTCAAATGTTCACCTGACAGCTACCTGACAACACCTGCTGTCACCTCTCAATGTCTCTCTGATGTCCCTGTTTGTTGGGTTGCCATCTAATTCAACAGTCAATCCAGTCTAAACGGTTTGACACTGTTCTGTCATGGCCTAAAGTTACACGCATTGTCAGAGGAAGAACTCAGAAACTTTTGTGCAGCTTATCGTGCTCACAGAGTAATAGCTTTGACTCACTTTGTGACTTTTCAGACAACTTTTGTTAGACTCATAATTGCTCCTTTATTATTTTTACTTTTCCCTTACACCCAGAATAATCCTTCAGTTGACAGACAGATCCTATTTTGTGATACAAAGGTTTTGTCAGCTGTATGCCACAGTCTAAAACAATGACCGAGTCGTCACTGTACTGTGCAAGACCCTCCGGTCCTTGTGTTTCTCTATAGATGACACCTCAGTTCCCACCTATGCTCGTATAATGTAGTGTTACATATATAGTTCTTAATCTTTGGTTGTTTTTGTTTTGTTTTCTTCTGTCTTTGGTTTATTTACTTTGAGCCATGTTATATCAGCCCTCCGCCCTCTCTCTCTCGTTTTAAACAGGTAAAAAACAAGGACCCCCCGAAAATCGCAACAAAGGTAACCTAACCCACTCCCTCTCCCCTCTCCCCCCCCTCCCCATTCAGCAGCAAGTCTCGGAGTCTCGTGTCAGTCCCACTCACTCGCTCGCTCACTTTCTCTCTCTGTCTTTCACGCTGTCGCTTACCCCTTATTGCTGAGCCCGGGGGAGCTTCTCGCCTCGCTTTACCTATAAAAGGGTGCAACTCTCACCTGCTACATACGGCACTAAGCAGCCAGAAGACTCCTCTTTATACAAAGTCTGTCAATAGCTTTAAAACCTTTTTTGTTGTACTTTCTAGTAAATAGCATTCTTATTCTGTTTTTCTGTTCTTTTGAAATGTAGTGCATGCAGTTAAATGCATTCAGTTCCTTTTAAAAGGCGAATAAACTAAATATGTATCAAAGGTGTTTTATTGGTGCTACAGCGTGTCTCCGGTGACCTTATTAACATCGTTATTGGCTCCTTTACTGGGGCTCCTATTTTGACCAATCATAAACCACACAGAACAGAATGAAACCGTTGTAATGTCTAATTGATGCCTTGATACTGTAAAATAAACAATGTTATTTAATCATGAAAAAAGAGCTTATGAAAGTAAACCCTTACAACGATTTTTTTGTGGATCTAGTTTTCCACTAATGTGACATTTAGAGGGCTCTTCTTTTTCAAAAGGCAAACTCTCTCTGTGTGCTTGGCCAGGTCATCTGTGGACATTTGTACTGTGTTTGCCCACTCTGCCCTGGCTGACCCTGCCCAACCCCACCTCCTATAGCGCTCAGGGACTGAGCATCTGCTCCACACAGAACTGCTCGTCTTGTCTGCACAGATCTCCTTCCTTTTGCCCTTCATCTCAAGCACACACACACTCACATGAGCTGTTACCGGGTGTTTTCACTGAGTACTTGAATATAATGTTTTCCCCATGTCTTAATACTGTACTATTCACAGTTATCATTCCTCAAGCTTTTGTAGAAATCCACGTTTCTCCAAACAAAACATGCATGTGTTTATAGCATTGTAGATGAGGCCTGTCTAGCAAGAGGTTTTTGATGATGTAATGCTTAGGGGCGTGGCTTTTGTGGGAGTTGCACCCTTGCAGAATGGACCGGCTGTGGGTTGTCGTTGTTGTCCGTTTGATGTTTCTTCAGCTCTTTGTTTTTCCTCACTGTTGCTTCTTTCTAGGGTGTGGTTCAGGATCTCATGCTGTCTCTTCTCGTGGTCAGAAATTTGACCCTTTCTTTCACCCTTACCCTCTTTCTCTGGTGCCGCACTCTCATTGGGGAGCAGAAAAATGAACCAAAATCTCTCTGATCCTCTCTGGCCGTCTTTCTCTTGGTCCTTGTTATCCTCGTGGTGGTTGTTTCTCTGCCTGTTTGGACTGTTTGTTCTGTTGTTGAGTTGTCTGTAATCACACGCCTCTCTTGTTCGTCGTGCGTGCCTCTGTCCGTGTTGTCAGTCAGACAGTCAGTCCGTCCATCAATCCCCAATACATGTGTGGTTGTTCTATCAGTTCTGGTCAGTTGTTTGTTGTGACTGGTGGTGAGGTAGGATTTTGGTCTACTTTCTAATCTTCAGGGAATTCCACCCAGCGTCATATATCACATCAGAGTTTTCCAATGCAGAGTTCAAGCCCCTGGCGTAGCATGTTTGAGATGATACATAGGCTAACAGTAAAATGAAAACATCTTAGCCTCTGTGTAGCTTTTAAAATGGAGATGTAATGGGAATTGGGCTAAGGGATCAATGACTATCTATGGCAAAGTGGCTGAATTGGATCTTCGACTCCATTAAGTTTCTATTTCGGTTGGAAATTGGGTAATGTAATATGTTGTTTTATCCCTGCCTGTTGCGTAATTGAATTAAAACCATCACAGTTACTGATGTTAAAATAACAGTTTGTATTCTTTTTTTTAACTATCAGCACCCTGATAGTGTCATTTTCTTTACCGTTTTGTTCCCCATGCATCCTTTTCAGTTGAACAATTTGGTGCAGTTACATTGATTCGTACCGTGTCAATATTAGTAACACTATACCGAGACACATTCATTGAGTGGCTGTGAAGTAAATGAATTTACATAAAAAAGTACCATGATAGCACAGTGATGCTAAACTCTGGTGAAGTAATTATCCAGTTTGAATTATACTGTAAAAACAATGGCCACACCCAAAAGTTGAATTTTTAAAAGGCAAAGAAAAAGGCAGTTTGTGGGTTAAATGAAAGTTAAACACTTAACTCACATTTTTGTTCCTTCATAATATTACTGGGGAAAGTTTTTGATCTGTAAACATAGGGTCAAGTTTTATAGAAATGTCTTGTGCTGCTTGGAACCTACTCAAAATTGACCATGCATAATTTAACCCTGCCTCAGAGAATTTAGAGTTTTCTCTTCACCAGCCCAATTTCACTCAAGTAAAGTCAACTAACAATCAAGAATTGTTGCTTTTGCTATGGTTCTTCTGTCTACTTTTCTAGGAACCCATTATATGACTTGCCCTTTAGCTGTTAATCAACTGCCCATTCTCTCCTCCCCTCTTCCCCCTTTCCCATCCTCTCATCTCCCTCCATCCGTTTTTGGCATGTTCCTCCCTTGTTCCCATAACCACTCCTAAAAATCAACCTCCACAGCTAAAACCCAGGATGGCATCGCTCTGGAGATCCAACCGCTGAAGAGCGAGGAAGGCGTGGAGTCGGAGGAAAAGGAGGAGAAGGAAGAAAAGGAGAAGAAAAAGGTCAATGTCACCAAGAAGGAGAAGTCGGTCCTGCAGGGCAAGCTGACCAGGCTCGCCGTACAGATCGGGAAAGCAGGTTAGAGAACTTTACATAACTAGCATAATTTATGTTAGTTTACATAACTAACCTGTTTAAAAGCCACTTTTTTCATTATTGAATTGATTTATGCAGAATTCGAGATGTTACAGTCTTTAATATCACAAAACATTATTAATGTAGGGTAGGGAGTAGGGATATCCAATATACAGTATTTATACAGTATTTTCTGTATTTGTGATGATATTTTCTAGTGATATCACATTTAGGAACACCACAAAAACCATGTGTAGCACAATATTATGGTAATTGGGTATGGATAACATTGGGTATGACGTCATAGTTCTAGCGTATAGATTTCTTAAGACACTCTCTGTAAATGAGTTCATTAGGTTTTGAAGGTTTGTTTTACTTACTGCTTAAAGAAACAGTGACCCAGTATGAAAACAGGCTTGTCCCTTTGGGCTGTGTTCCACCTAATTATCCTACTTCCTACAGTTACCCAATCAAATCACATTCAGATGAAGCGCATCAGCCCACAGCTGTTGCTCTTATGACTAGCAGGAAGTCGGTAGTGCCGCACTGGTCTTTAAACATCCTTTCCTCCGGCAGGTCTCATCATGTCTGCGGTGACGGTCATCATTCTTATCTTGTACTTTGTCATTGATACCTTCGGAGTGCAGGGGCGTGAGTGGACGGCTGAGTGCACGCCCATTTATATCCAATACTTCGTGAAGTTCTTTATCATTGGCGTGACTGTGCTGGTGGTGGCTGTGCCAGAGGGATTGCCTCTAGCTGTCACCATTTCCCTGGCCTATTCAGTGAAGGTGAGAGCCTTTGGACTGGATGGAACTGTCAACACAAACCTGTCATTCATTGTTTATGTCTGGAGAATCCAATACATTATGATTTGTATCATGGTGACTTGAAGAGAATTGGCACATCTTCACTTTTTAACATTCTTAGGCATTGTTGTGTGCAAATTAAAGACTTTATTGCTGCATACAGTTATTACAAATGTATCAACTCAAATATGTATTGTATGAGATGAGAGATAAGATATAAGATAACAGCAGAAGATATAATAATAAATAAATCAAAAAATAAATCAAATTGCTAAAATATAGCAAATGGGGAATGTGCAGATATCACAGCCATGCAGTAAAGTGTGAGTTCATAAATGTTAATGTTCAATATGTTGTAAATGTTGTTCACCGATGTTAAATATGTGTAAATATTGCCATGGAGACTTAGTATGGTTTAGTATAGTTCTTATTCTGGTGGGATCAATGTTACAGAGTTGAAACAAATTTGTGTTCAGCAAGGTTAGCCTTTATTTAGTAAAACAGACAATTACTGTTTGTCCCTCAACAGAAAATGATGAAGGACAATAACCTGGTCAGACACCTGGATGCCTGTGAGACGATGGGTAACGCCACAGCCATCTGCTCTGATAAAACCGGAACACTCACTATGAATCGCATGACAGTGGTGCAGGCCTATATAGGTGACACACACTATAAGAATGTTCCAGAACCAGACGTCATTAATCCAGAGACCCTAGAGGTTCTGGTGAACAGCATTTCTATAAACTCAGCATACACTACCAAGATCCTGGTAAGAATCAACCTTATATAAATCAAATGAATCAGATTAATAGTATAGGTATGTCATGGTAGCTGGTAGCTGATCACTTCTTTCTCTTTATAATGTGTTTTAGCCCCCAGAAAGAGAGGGTGGTCTGCCGAGGCACGTGGGTAATAAGACTGAGTGCGCCCTTCTGGGTCTGGTGCTGGATCTGAAGAGGGACTATCAGCCTATTAGGGATGAGGTTCCTGAGGAGAAACTTTACAAGGTTTACACGTTCAACTCCTCCAGGAAGAGCATGAGTACCGTACTAAAGAACGCAACTGGTCCCGGGTTCCGCATGTACAGCAAGGGTGCCTCCGAGATTGTTCTGCGCAAGTATGCTAGCTAATCTGCTAATCTTTAAAAATCCATATTATAAGAATCACTTTGTTTTTTATTTGATTTTTAGAGTGTTTATCCCATGAAACCATACTTTCAGAACTTTATTCTGAGTCTTTATTCTGAGTTCTGAATATCCATATATATCATCAGTGATATATGGTCAATCATCATAAACTTCTTTCCACTCATGGTGTAGTAATATTAGCAGGATAGATGCTAGGGGAAAATAACAACAACCTTTATCTTTGCATATTTTTGAAGGATTCCAACACATTGATCAACCCTTTCAGTTTGTCTGCTATTGGCGTTTGCTAATACAACCATAATTAGTGGAGATCTGGAGAAAAACATAAATGCAAAGAAAAGAAAGTAGCCTTTAATGTACCCTCCTCTCTCTTTGCACTGTTCAGTTCTCCATTTGAACATGGTGACATCATCCTCCTGCAACATGATGTAATAATTAGTATTATTAAGCTAATTAAATACTACATTAAATAAACCTGTAGTCATATTAAACACTCTCTTGTCTTTCAGATGTTCCCACATCCTGGATGCTTCAGGCAAACCTCGTGTCTTCAAGGCCAAGGATCGGGATGAGATGGTGAGGAAAGTTATTGAGCCGATGGCCTGTGATGGCTTGAGGACCATTTGTGTGGCTATGAGAGAATTCACGACAGAACCGGACTGGGACAATGAAGCTGAGATTCTGAACGACCTGACCTGCATCTGCGTCGTGGGCATTGAAGACCCTGTCCGCCCTGAGGTGAGGAACAAATGTCTTTTTGGTGTTTACTGGAAGCGTTGTGTGAACTGATCAGATTATGGCCAGATATGACACACTTCATCTTTCAGCTTTCATTTAAAATTCTCCGGTCGACCGCTTCTTAATCCTGGTCCTGGAAGACCCCCAACACTATATTTTGTACGTCTGGCTTTCCTGATGCACCGATTTGGGGAATAGAGTCTCTACTAATAAACTGAGGAATTGAAACAGGCATGTTAGATTAGGGAGACATCCAAAATGTGCAGTTTTGGGGGTACTCCAGGATCAGGATTGGAAAACACTGCCCTAGTCTACTAGTGTGTTTCCACAGGTTGTGTAACTGGCTGGACTCTGAGCTGGAGATTTAAAGTTGGTTACATTAAAATATGTTCTTCTGCTGCCATTCATTAAAGCAGATCTCTGCTGTAGTTACATATCCTTATAGGGGAAAGTGCCTTTTTTATCAATAGACCTATTAAAAAGTGGCAGTGCTGCCGGTAGCAAGAACAAGATGTCCAATTAAATTTTTGTCTAATTAAAATGATTTACTTGATCTTTATTCTAAGAATCATGTTATTTTATTGACGTTTTAATTTTGCCCAAAATCTCTGAAATGAGCTTAATTACATACAGCACTTGTTATGCTAATGCATTATGTGAAATGAAAAAGGAAATGTGAAAAGTGTGTGTTTGTTATATTTGGGTGTTAAATAAATCTACAACATCATCAATGTCAGCCCAAGCTAATTAATATTCATGAGCTCACATGATGTCACAACCTGCCTATCGTTAGCCCCTCCCACTATAAAAGTTATTGTGGAGCCACTGACCTCAGGTCTATCCATAAAAGGACATGGCGGGCGTTAGGTGGCAGCTTGTTGAGCTTGGAGCAGCCCATCACATTTCATGTAATGAAAATGTACTGACTGTGATTATCATGTGATGATGATGGATTATTCACAGAATGTCAAGCACTATGAAACACTATGAAAGTCTGGACAGGAATAGCCTCATCAGAGGAGGTACAATCTGACCTAATTCCCTTGGAGGTGGTAAAATTGGTACATGACAGGCCATCGTGTTGTTTTTGATTATGGATATTGGATATGTGCAGATTTGTATGTCAGGTTCCGTCAAATGAGGTGCCACATATAATTGTAATGGAGGGCAGGACAGATATGTAGGTTAAATCGATTCCCCTGCCTTTATATGGTGGTATGATCTATTTAGCCTGTTACATTATTCATGTCATCTAGTTTTTTTAATTTTTCAGAATTATGTAGTCATTTCTATCCAGGAAAAGCACAGGAGTGTGGGGTCATTGTACAGTCAAATGTGACAGTAACTGGTTTCAGGTCGTTGTAAACATTGACACAGTGGCTTTAGGTCTGGTGGGAAAACATACAGCGTCAAGAAACCTCGGAGGCCCCATGAAGTTCTTAGGCAAACTAACCATGCTTGACTAAATAAGTACTGTGGGTTACTAACTCAGTCATAAAACCTTAAGTTTGTCTTATTGCCAAACATTCAAAGAGGACATTCCATAACTGCAGAGCACTATAAGAAAACATTTCTCTACAGCACACTTGTTTTGAGCTAAAAAATAAAGGCCCGTGTCTTGTGATTAGAGGACAATATTATGCTAAGAGATCAATCTAATGGTGAAACTAGCCCATTTACAACTTGTAATGGAATTTTAGAGCAATGCAGCAATAGCTAAATGGGCTTCAGTGTTTTTGTCCTGGTGTTGATGCACAATTTTGCAGCAGTATATAGAGCCATTTATAGCCTGTTTAGTTTATGTCTGCTGTTATGTCTGCTGAAAAACAGCCTGGTGTTGAGGTTAAAAATGCACATGCTAGTCTCTGTGCATCGTGCCAAGATAACATGTTCGTCACATGTTCACGTCAGTGTGCAACATCCCTGTCCATTGAACCACTGGGAGGTTTTTAATTATCTATAAATAAATGAGTTTATTGGTTCTAATTACGGGTATGGTTTGATTCAACCCAGGACTGAGTGGGGATAATTGCATAGGACTCCAGCATATACATACACACACAGAGATACAGAGCGTCTGGGTCCAGCCCCTTCATGTGTTAAACAGTCTCAGTGCTCTTATGGCGAAACTAGCACCACTGACTGTCAGGATGCTTCACAGAAGTGACAGCACTATCCTCATTTCTCACTGATCTGAGACCAGTTGAAGAAGCAAGTCTTGAGTTCTGTAATACACCCAAATTCAACCTGATTATTCAGTGAGGTAAAATACAATCTGTTTGGTTGCACCTGGGAAAGAAACACTATATTAATTTAGTGGCTACAAGACAAAACAGATAATACTGTATTTAAACAAAATACATTCCATTTGTTAGAAGGCTTTTTACCTGCATTAGATAAGTTCAGTTTGGAGTTTGATTAAAGATATGACAGGAAGCATTAACATAGACTTAAAAGATACCTATCACGATTTTATGAGCTTATATATGTACGTGTTTGTTTGTTAGTAAACCTGTTAATCACAGAAGCCAATTGCACTACAGGAGTGGGTGTCTGGCTGAATGGATAAGGATTTGGCAGTGGATGTAAGACTGGCCAGCATCTCCAAGGATGTTTTTGTACAGAGCCAGATAATGGTCAATTCTGTCCCTCACCCTGCAGGTTCCTGAGGCTATATCTAAATGCCAGCGAGCAGGCATCACTGTCCGCATGGTCACTGGAGACAACATCAACACAGCCCGTGCCATCGCCACTAAGTGTGGAATACTGCAGCCTGGAGAGGACTTCCTGTGTCTGGAGGGCAAAGACTTCAACCAGCAAATTCGAAATGATAAAGGAGACGTAAGGAGCTGGAAAACAATGTGATACTGTTTAGCAGGACATTCAAAGAGCTTATTTTAACACTGTATCTGTCTTCAGGTGGAGCAAGAGCGTCTTGACAAGGTCTGGCCCAAACTTCGAGTTCTAGCCCGTTCTTCCCCAACAGACAAACATACTCTGGTGAAAGGTGAGGACTTATGAATAATTGGGTTATTTGATTGGTTCTAGGATATATAAATACATATTACATAAGACATAATATATAGGATATCCCATATAGGTTATTTAGGATATATGTATATTAAATATACTATATATAGTTTTAGTTTACTAGCTTAACCTACTGTATAATTAGATTAGTTTAAACAAAGGTCTCGGTTATCCACTTGGGGGATATTTTATTTACATTTATTAATTTGGCAGACGCTTTTATCCAAAGTGACTTACAGTGAATTCAACATTTTCTCAGTACTTGTGTTCCCTGGGATCGAACCCACAACCCTTGCGCTGCTAATGCAATGGTCTACCAGTTGAGCTACACAGGAACACATTTAATGTGTTCCATATTTAATGTGTGTTTACAGTTAAACATGGATGTTTTTGGCACTGGCTTTTCAGAGTTTGGTACAGTGGCAATACAAGCATATACATAAACAACACACACCATGCTGGCCAATAATGTCAAAAAGCTCAGATTAATCTAAGATAATTTCATAATCATGTTTTCCCTTATAGAAACATCAGCTAATGTTCCTAAATGTATTTTGTTTGAAGAATGTTATGATGAAATGGAAAGCAAGCAAATATATTGATTAATAATAAGGTTTTCATTGCAGTAAACAGAATTCTGTGTATGAATATAGTGTGTGATTTGTGCCAGGCTTAAGTCTTGTGACCTATTTTGGGTTGTCCTGAGGCAGCACTTGTGTTGTTGTCTTTCAGGCATCATTGACAGCACAGTTGGAGAGACCAGACAGGTGGTGGCTGTGACTGGAGATGGAACTAATGATGGCCCTGCTCTGAAGAAAGCCGATGTCGGGTTTGCTATGGTAAAACACACTCCCAAGATAAAGCAACATGTTTTTCTTTACAGGAGCATATACTAAAACCATTGTTAAACTGGTAGAATATAGTGCTAGCAACCAAGGTCATGGGTTCAGTTTCTAGTATACACACGCTGTTTGTATAGTTTGAATGCGCTTTGAAATGCTTTGGTAAAAATGGTGTAAATGTTTTTTTTTCTCATATATTCTGTTGGGTGTCTGACATACTTCACTCAAATCTGTTTAAGCCATTTGGTTTTGCTATAAAGCAGCTGGTCTGCAGCTAACTTGTCGACTTATTGTAAAAGTCAGTTTCAGTTTCTGGCTTGTTTGATAAGCGTTTGCCAGTGGGCGTTGGGCTGTATCAAAGATTGGCTTCATAACTGGAGAGGTTTTGTCATAATCCCTGCCCAATATCTGTTGCTCTGCACCAGGCCAACATGCCTAAGGCTGTCGCTGCGGTATGTGTGTGGGTTCATTTTCCGATCAGTGGGTGACCCACGCTCAACGAGTCCCCTGCTCACTGCTTAGATGACCTCACAAAATACAGCGTTATAATAAACGTGTCAGAAGTTCACTTTATATAGTGAATCAAAGTCAAAGATAATTCATACTTCTCACTCATACCCACACTTAGATCAAGACTCAAAAATTCATCATCTAAGAAGCATCTATTCAAAAGCAGTAGGTGGTGGAATTTTGATAAATGACGATTGGAGGACATTAGGTCAGGATGAGGGCAGGGATGATAAATTGTTTCAGTAATAAAGGCCCCGAAGCTGTCAAAGATGCGATTTAATTTGGTTCTTCAATTGGCTTTGCCGTTTGCGCACACATAACTACCCCTGCGTTCTTTTCTCCTAAACTTCATTCAGCTGAAATGTCTTGATATAAAACACATTCCAAGCCAAGAAAAGGCCTAATTAAACCTCATTTTAGTCTGTTTCATTCCTCTTTTAACTCACAGATATTTTTCCTTCCTTTCAAGATTTCTGTTAATAAGAAACATCTCGTTCCTAACAATGAACTGGCATTATCTAAATAATAGTGAAGTAAACTTTTCCAGTATTTACACAGACACTCTGAAGTCATATTGCTGAGAAACAGATGCTTGCTTTGTCTTACAGGGAATTGCTGGTACAGATGTTGCCAAGGAGGCCTCTGACATCATTCTGACCGATGACAATTTTACCAGCATTGTCAAAGCCGTGATGTGGGGACGTAACGTCTACGACAGCATCTCCAAGTTTCTGCAGTTTCAGCTGACAGTCAACGTTGTGGCCGTGATCGTGGCGTTCACTGGGGCCTGCATCACACAGGTACATTAACATCCTCTGGAGAAAACACTCAGTTTGGCTTTATCATGGTGTGACTGCTCTTATTTTTGCATAAAAATGATGAATAAAAAATTGAAATTGTTCATTCCATTATCATACATTTTTAATCAAATCATTATGAATTTAAGGGTAAGAAGACTGGCAAGAGTTTTGTTTTTCATTCAACAATCAAATGTTTGATTTATTTAATTAAAAACCCACGGTTTTGTCTTTTATATAAAAGAATTGTGTCTTAAAAATATTATTATATTATGTTTTTTTGTTGGCACACTAGTATAAATGTTAATTAAATTGGCATTGGCATTTTTTTAAATCAGTGTTATTAAAATTACCCAGAATTTTTCCTTTTCAAGAAACATGCATCAGTCATTTTTGTAAACACGAGGCAGTTGCCATGGACAAATGATCAAACATTTGATATCTCTCTAGCTCAGAACGTCCTCTTTAAGATACAGCAGATAAACAAGTGGCGTTTATGATCTCAAGAGAAATTCAGTAAAACAAATGTCCTCTACAGAAGACAAATATAAATTTCCAGGACGATAAACACGAGTACACCGTAAAAATAAATGGTGATTTGTGGGAACGATCCATCATAATGTGCTATAATAAAAGAGCACAACATTAAAGATGAAAGAACTGAGCAAGCCAAATGCATGTTTTTTATATTCACTGAAACACGTTGCGGCCATTTACTGCTGGTGCCAGACTGCGCCTAATATGGGGCCAGCTAGTCTTATTGTGTCCCTGCCTAACTGCATTACATATGACAATACTGTGATAATGTCCTTTCTGTGGAGTCTCACTCGGGCTTGTTGTGTCTGCAGGACTCCCCTCTTAAGGCAGTTCAGATGTTGTGGGTAAATCTGATTATGGACACACTGGCTTCATTGGCTCTGGCAACGGAACCTCCGACGGAATCACTCCTGCTGCGAAAACCTTACGGGCGGGACAAGCCGCTCATTTCCAGAACTATGATGAAGAACATCTTGGGTCACGCCGTCTACCAGCTTGTAATCACATTTACTCTTCTCTTCGCTGGTAAGAGCCTTTCGTATTAGTGATGAGCGAGTTTCCAACATCTGAAATGTTTTCAGGAATCTAGGGTTCTGTGGTTAATTGTATTTTGTGTAATCATGGACTGTGTGAGATGACAGTTGTCCACTAGCTGTTTGAAACTGCTGTTTGCTGTTCGTAAATTGACAATATTCGAATCCCCTGTCGATCCCCTGACTGACCTTAGAGACTTTGAGTTTGCATGGAAAATCTCTCGTTATAGGGAACAATTTGCCTTAAGCACCCATAAATTCCACAAGTAATTTCTTTTTGTGTTTGACATTTAAGGTATAGCCTTTAAAACCATCTTGTGAATCGCTCGTTCAGTTTTTGTCATCTCTAGGCTTGATTTTATGCTTTTGTTTGTCTTTATGGATTTAAAAATTAATTGTTCACCTGTCAGGTTAAGAAGTTTGTTTATCATTGCATTGGTAAAAGTGGTTTACCATTTGTGTTTGTTTAGTATGTGCGAGTTCAAATGTTTTCTGCAGTTTTTCCTGAAGAATTAGTTAATATAGACAGACGTCAGTATAATAAGCTGAAATATTACAGATGGAAGACGCAAAAATACTTTAGCCCTATCGGGTATAAAAGAGTCAATTATGAACAGATCACAGTCTCTAAATCCATTTATTCTCCTTCATGCTAACTTCCTTTACCTGCTATTTGCTGGACTCCACTAATTGCTGTGTGCAGCTTTATTTTGCGACTCTGTTGCCAGAGGACTGTGGCAGTATATTTTTCCATGCTAGGATTTTTCAAAGATTTAATTGCTTCCATCCCAGCTCGAAATTTATCTTGAAAACCTGCAACAGATAGCCAGTGTATATGTATAAACAGCCTGTAGATTACATCACTAAAGCCCTGGAGCATGCCACCGTACTTCAGGAGAATTTACTGTAAATGTCCCTGCATTGTGCTGCTTAGACAAATTACAAGTATATTAAAGTTTACAGGGTTATGGAACAGTAGATCTCAATCTGTGGGGGTTGAATACACTTTTGTTTACTTCTCTCTCGGTGGACATTACACTGGACTATTATCTTTTTTTAATCAGTGCCAACAATTTATTTAAAATCCCTACCAGTATGAATTTTTAAAAGGTGTTTTGAAATTTCTCCTCACTGATTGGATGAATCCGTCTTGCTGTTCCCAAAGGTGAGAAGTTCTTTAACATTGACAGTGGACGTAACACTCCCCTCCACTCACCCCCATCCGAGCACTACACCATTATTTTCAACGTCTTCGTCATGATGCAGCTGTTTAATGAGATCAATGCCCGCAAGATCCACGGAGAGAGGAACGTGTTCGAGGGAATCTATCGCAACCCCATATTCTGCAGCGTTGTGCTGGGAACCTTCGCTCTGCAGGTGAAACACTGAGGCCATTTCTTGCAAGTTCTCGGTTCTGTCCACATTGCTAAGCAACTGTGAACTACAGCTGTAACCCACTCTACTCAACTGTTGGCTGTACTGTAAATACTGTAACTATATTACTAGATGAAGAATGCCCCATGAATATTTAGGCAGGTAAATCAGAGGGCGTTAGACTCAAGACATAGCTGTATTGTAATTGTAGAACCTGTATTTCCTGTAGAGAGAATTTGATTAGTCAAACAGCTTCAGAAGTTCAATTATCAATATTTTTGTGCTGTTTTTAAGAAGGAAATGTGTTCAAAGTTTCTAGATAAATGATTTAAAAAGCAATTTGAATCTTCATTAAAATGTAACTAAATGTTAATGTTGTTTAACGTACATGCACATACTTATGCAATATGCTTTGTTACAGATCATTATTGTGCAGTTTGGAGGCAAGCCGTTCTCCTGCACAGCCCTCACCATCGATCAGTGGCTCTGGTGTGTGTTTATAGGCGTCGGTGAGCTGCTCTGGGGACAGGTAAGGCTGATTCTAACAGCATGTCTTTGTTTCTCACTAATCAATACAGCTTTGCATATACAATTTTTCCTATAAGTAAACAGACCTTATGCCAAGTCTGTGAGATGTTTAGCATTTATAAATATGTAAGTTTAGCATGACTTGGAGCCTTTTAATTGTGCAAAAATTTTCCAAGCTAATATAAACTTTGTATATTTATTTGCTGTTTTGTGTTGTAGATTCTAGGTAAATATCTGTTTTGTCTAGTTGCTCCATCGAAGCAACACGAAATGCAGAATGCAATTTTTATACCAAAGTATGAAGATTAAACATTTTTTGTAAGGAGTGTGTACATTTATAAGCCCAACGGTAGCTCCCTGACTTTTCCCAGCCCAAACAAATACAGTAAATCCGTATTAATGCATTGAAAAGAGGAGAACCACAGCTAATATTGTAGGTGGTCAGAGGAACACACATACAGATGATGGAGTGAGAGAGAAAATAAGAGCGAGCGAGAGGCTTCTCTGTGGTGGAATAATAAAAACATCATGGCAGAATGCACACGCGTGGGTGATGTAGAACATCTTTAGTTCCCTCTTCAATCCCACCGGGAGGGCAGGGGAGGGGGAGGTGAAGCTATGTGTGATTTCAAACCTGTGGGAGGGAGAGAGGGAGGCAGGCAGAGACGGTTGCCATCACCTCCGAGTTCAGTTTATAAAGAACAGGACGGAGAGCTCCGCTTGATTACCATCCTAGCAGCACAAACAAGGTCCTCCACCCCCATACGTCTAAATACTTGCGGTATATGGAAGTGCGTATGTAACGCCCCACAGCCTCATAAACACACATACGTGCGAGACTGATGCATTATGGTAGGTCATTACAAGGGCAGCAAGTTACCAAGCACAAGGAAAGCTTCCTTCTGGCAGTTGCATCACACATAAGCCACTTCCTACTGGCTTATCAGCTGGTGTTTGTGTGCGCTGGTGTTTGTTTGCGCGCACACACATACACGTAGCCCCACGCGCCAGCTGTTTGAAACTTAAATAAGAGGACAAACAGCAGTTCATCTACTGAATGCTGAATTTTTGGTGCCATGTTGTTTCAACTAGCCACCCAAAGCAACCACAAGCAAGACGCCCTATTCTAGCAACACTGTCAGATAATTAACTTCAGTCAAATTTGATGTTCAGCTAGTTCATATAGAAAGCAATCACTCTGATTTCCATCAGGCTCTTTATGTTCTTCTGCATGTAATAAAGGCTGTGATTGAATATCACAATGATTTAGATGTGATGTGTTTGTGCATCACATCTCCTCCACATCTCATTCCGAGGAACCATCCATAATCCAAACCACTGAGCTAATGACTATTTGATGAGGTACAGTTTGTCTCAGCTTGACCCTGTTTTTTTTTTCTCCTCGTCCTCCTCCAGTTCATCTCCGCCATCCCAACGCACCGCCTTAAGTTCCTGAAGGAGGCCGGGCATGGCATACCGAAGGAGGAGATCCCGGAGGAGGTGCTGACAGAGGGTGCTGATGAGATTGACCATGCTGAGATGGAGCTGCGTCGTGGGCAGATTCTGTGGTTCAGAGGTCTCAACCGCATCCAGACTCAGGTAAAATGTTCTTTGCTTTCCGTTTTCACACTTTCTCGTCACCTGTCCCACGAGAAGGACGTTAAAGGCTTAAAAAACAGGAGGGATGACCTACACGTGACCTGCCACTGCAGGTCCTGTCTGACGAAATTGTGTCCTGGCAGGTAATTGTTAACAGATGTTTGGTTTATTATGTTGTCTATGATTTGACAACTTTAATAAACGTTATTTAAAACTTGTGCTCTCTTCCAGTCTTATCCAGTCGTTTCTCATTGTTTTAAAAGGCATGTGCGTTTTGTTGTAAAGTGGGAAGGAATTTATTGTTTTATTTTCGTTTTTGAAAATTCATAATTAGAAATGTAATTATTTATTATTATAATATGGAAAAGGCAAAGTTGGTATGAAGGGCACATCTGCAGTAACATCTACAGTGGGGTCTAAAAGTCACTAGTGAAAATACTGTCATTACAAATGACATTATTAGCATAACCGTTCGAGCGAAGAGAACAAAAATTAATCATAAATATTTAGGGGGTGCTGCATTGCAGAGACTGTATGTGAATCTGTTCTTTATTATAATTAATGTTACCATTTTTATTATGGCCAAAGCTTGTCAAAGAATTGCTCTTCTAAACTGTGAAAAATTCACCCCAACTGTTGAAGGTGTTTGTCTTGTTTATTTGAAACAATAAAAGACTTTCTCACAGCACATGCCTTGCTATGAAAGCCAATATTAGTGAACCCAGAGGATGCCTGGTGGCTGTTTTGGAGTCAGTTTATCCCAGTGGCTCCCGAACATTCCCATGGGTTCCTTCATGGAAAACCATCTTCTTTAGGAGTGAGCAGAGATTTGTGTTCTGCACTGGTGGCCCGGGTTGAAAACCCTGGAGACAACACGCCTGTAATACCAGTGGGGCCGCTTGTGTCTCTGACAATATGCAGAACCGTCCTGGAGATTCTGGGCGCAAAGAAGGACTCTCAGTGCTTACAGGGACTCGCATACAAATCCTATTCCGCCCATCTCCAGGACTGCAACATTTCTGCTTTTATTGCAAGATGTATGAGAAAAATCTGGGAACAGACCTTTTCTTTTCCTCTAGATGATTGAGGGCATGTGGGAGGATCTTCTTTCAGTCACCATTGCTTTCATACATGACAGTGTTGCTTGCTAACAAATACCAACAATGAGTGGATTCTGTAAGCGGAATCACAGATGAATTTATCAGAATTCTCCAGGAGAGTGTTTGTGTGTGTGTGGGTGAGAATTTGGAGAAGGCGTTTTAAGAATATTCCTTACGAAACACCATAGAAAGGGCGGTAATGCACCCACTGATGAGTGAGTGAGTGTAATCCACAGGCGTTGATTTATCCCCCTGGATTTCATTTGTTTTCCTCTGCTTCCGAAAACAACAACATTAACTTTACTGTCCCTTAGCTAGTTAACTCTGAGGGGTTTATGTTTGCTGTATATCATGTAATATGACTTTTGGCAATACAGTGAGTTATGGACAACTCATGCTGTGGCAATATGGGGCATATCAAACTTGCTTTCTTCTCCATTCTTTGTTACAGCTCACATTGTTATTTGGTGAATTGGTTGATTTTGATTTGATAATATTTGATACGGATTCTTTCAACTGTGCTGTGAAAAGACAGATTACAAGCCCACAATAGTTCTTCAGTGAGTCTGTGGCAAAATGATGGCTAACTAAATATATCAAAGGACCTTTGGTTCGGTTTAGCTATCCACTTAGCTATCACACATCTAATCTGGCTATTCTTTCAAAATGATAAAACAGCTGTTTCAATTCATTTTAATTGCACGATAGGACAGCACAGGACAAAATATAATGTGTCTAGATTTTTTTTAAGGTCTTAAAAGATGTGCTTTAATCTTGACTGTGAATGTTATCTGAAATAGTTTTGATATTTTTGTGTCTTTGGAATAAGTCAGTCAGGCAGTATTGTGTACGTGAGGGAGTTTAACACGTCTCTTCCAGATTTCCATCCCTGCTCATTTTACCAGACTAACCTCCAAACCCAGAACGAAAAATGAGGACGAGCGTTCCTCTCACTGCCGTCCCCCTCCCTTCCTCTCCCTGTTATTCCCGATTAGCAGTCAGCCAGCTGACCGCAAAAACACTACTCTACTAATTAGCTCCTTATCTCTCCCTCTTGCCCAAAGTCCCACCACCCCACTTTTAAATTCCTCCTGGATTTCTCCTTTTTTTTTTTTTATCAGTCATGCATGGTTAGTGGTACACAATGAAAGAAATAATTGGCACAAGTATGATTCAAACTCATCAGTACTTCATAGAACTAGTTTCCTTTGTGCTCGCTTTTCTTTTCACGGACACCTTTCTTTCGCCTAAAATACTTCCCCGCATAAAACTTTCCTTTTTATCTTCCTGTGACAGCCCCTCTGCTGCCTGACTGACTCGCTACTAACTAACCCTTTTATTTGTGAGGGGATGTTCTGTTTTTCTTCCATTAACAAATGTATCTGCTCTAACCACTCCTTTTGCCCATTGGTCTTTGTCCCCCTCTCTCTCTTTCTTTCTTCCTCTCTTTTCCCCCTCATCTTCTTTGCAGATGGATGTGGTTTATACATTCCAGTCAGGCCAAACGGCGGTGCCTGGGGCCCTGCGTCGCCAGCCCTCCGTGGTTAGCCAGCACAACGACGCAAAAACTGTTTCTAGCCCCACCCATGTAGGGATTTCCTCTTCCTCCCTGTCCGCCAACTCTGCTGCGGCCGCTGGGCCGCCCGCCCCTGCTTCCTCTTCTACAGGCAGTGAGTGCCACATAACACGCCTGCAAACTAGCACTGCTGTTGCATGACGGCCATGTTGACATGCTGTAATGCTGAATGCTTTCATAACCTAAATGCTTTCATAACCCAGCAGTAACCTAATAACCACCCTGGTTTCCACCCTGTCCTCTCTGTGTCATTTTGGGCTGTGCTTCCTGTCTTTTCATTCATTTTTTCCAGTCTATCCAGCCCTGTCTTTATAATCTCTGCACTGAGGTCAAACCAGTCCTCCCCCACATTCACTTTGCATTTCTGCCAATGTCTGAACCAGCACGTTGTGTGTGATTTGAATATGGACAGCCTTGCTGATGTCTGCATGCGTCAACCCTTGAGAGATGCCACAGGCAGGAAAATTTGTCAGGGTCGACCAACATCTCATTTATTTATTTATATTAATGTAGAATGTGTTGTTCATGTGCAGGGCTTAACACAAAGGTCCTTTCAAACCTATTGTACTGATATGTCAAGCCCTTTAATAATTGATTATTAATATTGTTAAGCCATAATGTTGTTTTTCTTTTATAAAAAAAGAAAGAAAATAATTGTAATTTTCAGCCAAACTAGAAGACATTAAAATGTAATACATTTTGTTTAATTGCACAAATAATTAGTATTTTACACAACAGTTATAAGAATTTTATTTTACACACTATTACACAAAATTGTCCCGCACCTGTGTAGGAAAGATTTCCTCAGCTTTTCCTCACCGTCTCACTTTCTCTTCAACACAAGCCCACACTTTCTTTTTCTCAACTGTAGCCACTCGTTTTATCTTTCACTTTCTCTGTTTCACTGTCTTTCTCTCTCCTTGGCAGCCCCACCTCTGTCTCTCACTCACAAACTTTAAGCCCTTTTGTCGCACATTGTGTCTTTTCTGACACAACATCTTAGACTCTGTCTCTGTTTCGCTTCATTGATATTCTAGCAGGAACTGAGTCATGGGCTGTTTTTGCCTGCCATCTTTATTTAGGTTACATCAGTAGTTCAGCATTACAAATGCTGTGTGTGTTTGTGTGTGTGACTGTGAGTGTGTGTGTAAAGCAACCACAGGGTCTTAGAGTTTATTTAATATGAGAGGTACATGCAGCTGGCCATCAAACAATTAGGTTTGATTAAATTGAGTCACTTAAAACAGCCATGGCCAAACTAGTCCAGATATTTTATGTCAAGAATTACAAATAGCGAACAAGGGATGTTTCACAAATGACTTAAGCCCTGCCGTTGCTGCATTTTTCACAGGCTGATGAGATTTCGTCACTAAGCAGACATTCTTTTAACACTTGGCTCTCGTCTCGGCTCTGCCTGTATTGTGTTAGTTCATTCCTGCTAATATAAACGAAAGCAGAAATGTCTTAAAAAGTTACAATGAATAAACATCAAGGCTGCTGTGTTTGATCTCTGAGATCTCAACATAGTCAAGCTGTACCAGGTTATCTGACATGATGCAGTTAGGTTGCATGCGTCAGCAACGTATTGTGACGCTCTCTGGTTTCTAAGAGGAAAAAAGCACAACTGACACAGCTGCATGGTAAAAGAATGTAAACCTGAGAGATTAACCGGGATTGAACAGTGTAAGTTGTTGCTGATTGGTTGAGCTGGCAGGGCAAAAGAATCAAATTTGTTACCCTGAGTTTCATGGAAAAAATCCCACAGACCCTAAAGGACAGTTGCTAAACAAGCTACACCAATTCTATTTCTCCTTTATGGTTTTTCTCAAGGTTAAAACTGTAAAATTTGCAGGAAGTTGAGATGAGTTTGAGTTTTACAAGGTTGTTTTTTTTCCCGCCGCGCCACATCTCTCATAGGCACAGCGCAGATGTTTTGCAGCACCAGAAGAACATGCGATGCATTTTAATATGCATTTAAACGCTCCGGCTGCTTATATTCCTGCAAGCTTTGTAGTTGTCAGTTTGTTGCACTCAAAACACACTTTCAGTTTATCCTAGTATAAAACTGGAAGCTGAAAATGTGCTTCCCACAGAATTCAGGTTGACTTCAAACTAAATGACACCCTCTGGCAGAGATAACAGCAACTTGACTGTTTGGCACTGGACAAGGATCTCTCCCATCCACACGCAACAGCCTGTCAAAACCCATTCCTGTTTAGTTACCCATAAGGCTACCTGACACACTGTCCTGTTGGCATTCCTGCCTCTGATGCAGCGTGCCATCACAGCATCTCCAGAGTCAACTTCCCTCTTTCTGTCTACTTAATGAATTAGAGATGCTATCAGTTCTGGTGCAGAGTTTGACTCATGCATACTAAGCGTTTGGACTTTATACCCATCATACTCATTAGTAAACAGTTCTATGGAGCAATAAATCACAAATTTAATTTTGTTTTGCTTTTATGCATGTGTGCCTTTGTGAGGGTTTTGCTTACTGACAACAACATCACGATTCTCTCTCTCTCTCTCTCTCTCTCTCTCTCTCTACTCTACTCTTGTTTTTACTTATTTTTTGTTCTTTCACAATGTCAAGTCTTTAATTGCAGTACAGATGAATTGGTATCAAAACTTAAAAAAATTAATTTTATTCTTTTATTTTGGAAAAAAAACTTTTAATTGAATTTATGATTCTAAAGCTTGTTAAAAAATAGATATTTTTATATTTCTTCAGTTATAAACATTTTAAATGGTTTAGAAAACAAACTTAGCTGGCATGTCCCTCTCGTCTTGAAATGGTTTTGTTTTATATTCTAAAGCTTGTAAGTTGATAGGTTTGTTTCCCATATGTGAAGCGCACGGTTTTATGCTGTGTGTGATTATCATAGTGTTTTCAGTTTATCCCTGTTTCTCCATTAAACTGTTTGTACTGTTTTGTGTTGTTTTTATGTATTTGTTTTGTGTTCCATGAGGAGCTTTAGTGCTATTGTGGGTTTGCATCACTTTATTGTTTTCTCTTACCAATTGTCATTTTTTTTATCTCTTTAGATTCAGTGCCGCCATTTCTACTGCCTGCCTGAGGTGGACATTGTTCCCATACATTTCCACTAATTCTGTTTTTTTTGTCTCCCAACTCCTCGCTGCAGATTAAGGTGGTGAACGCATTCCGTAGCTCCCTGTACGAGGGCCTAGAGAAGCCAGAATCCAGAAGCTCCATCCATAACTTCATGTCCCATCCTGAGTTTGTTCCCCTCTCTGAGGAGGAGCCCCGCGTGTCCACCATAGATGAGGGCTGTGTAGAGATCGAGCTGCTCCCCTCCTCTTCCCGAAATGGAGGCGGCGGTGAGCCCCCGGACCGCTCTCTCCACAGCCTGGAATTATCTGTTTGACCCTCCCAAAGCCTTCCATTGTCCAGTGTCATTGCCCCAAAATCTTTATTTACTTGTGCGCCGGACATCAACACTCCTCCGGCAAACCTGCGGAGAGCCCTGCTGATGCACATTAGAGAGACAGCACCTACAGCAGCCGATGGGGCGACCACGATCCTTTTCTCCTCCCAATTTTCTCCGGGCATCCTCCATACGCCCCCCAACCCCCCCCGCCCCTCTCCACTTGCACTGTGTCGCCAGCAGCAACAGCAGCACTCTGTAAGTACATGCGGCTGTGATGCAGCCCATGTGACGCATGGCCTAACTCACACACTAGAGGGCGACGCTGCGGCAGACACCCTCTCTCAGCCTGTCACTGGCAGTTTTATCTCCTCTACAGTTGTGATTTTCTCATTTTTTTTATCGTCACATCTCTGGTCTTGTGTATTGCTGTAATCATTTTTGATTTTTGTCCCAGGGACTCTCATTTACATAGTTTTGGTTTTGCAGACACAACCAAGCACTCTGTTGCTCTTTGGATGTTCATTTAGATTTCTCGTTTTTATCTATTTGCTCTGTTTTAAGGTGGATTGTAAAACACGGCAGTGAAGCTATCCAAGTTACTTCTTTGTTTTAAATGTTCTTATGGACAGTTTTAAGTAGTTCAAACACACTACATTCTTCTATCACTCATTGTTACGCTAGTTGCTGATAGGCTCATTTTGGGTGTTCTGTCACTATATACGTACAGATGAAAGGCTGCTATAGTGAACTTTAGCAGAATAATAAGACTCTGTAATAAAGCTTAAATGATAGCCATGAGTTAGGAAAACCTGATTGGCTCTTGAGGGGGCAGGGAGGGTCATCCTACATCATCTCATCCAATCACACCCAATGGGCGTCTCTAGTCTCTTGTTAGATCATTTAATGCTTATCTGCCTCAAAACAAAGTTCCATTGAATGCCCTGCCTAATTGACCAAGTACTTTATCAAAGGTACAGCACATCACATTAGTGTGCATGTATCTATCTGTAGGTTCATCTGTGTCTGATTGTATGGGAATGGGAATTATTATGCTTATCTACTAATAAATAAAATGTTTCCTTTCTTTCTATCTCTTAAAAAAATGATAGAAGTGATTCTAATGTATGTACGTACTTTTAAACTAATCTTTTCAGCTCTCGGTCGGCTCTGCAGTTAGGTGTTTTGTTAGTTATCTAACATCAAGCTGTGCTCCACATAAGCTCCATGGGGTTGATCAGTTTCACAGATAACGCTGGGAGAACTCC
This sequence comes from Yasuhikotakia modesta, assembly GCA_036877545.1. NCBI lineage: Eukaryota > Metazoa > Chordata > Actinopteri > Cypriniformes > Botiidae > Yasuhikotakia > Yasuhikotakia modesta. Next base: position 85,879 of record JBAJNP010000060.1, on the reverse strand, counting down.
AGAGTATCTTCGCTGAACGTCCCCTGCACGTGTACGTTTAAGGCACGTAGTTAGCATGCTTTTGCTATTAGAATGAAAGAGAGAGAAAACACACACACGCACACATACAATAACATGCGCCTTCGATACAGCACAGAGCCTCTGTTGGACCCTGAGAGCTCTCTGTTCGGCCCAGTTAGTGGAACTGAAAGCGTGAATGACAAACTGGAAGGGACGGTTTTGTAAGGACGACATGTGCTTTTGATTAGCTGAACATACTACTGCCATAGTCCAACCTTCCACTCACATACCAGTCTAGGTTAAATAGATTCCTCGAATTACACCTTTTCTACTTGCTCAGAGCCATATTTTATAGATTGTTCTTTTATATCCCATTGTTTTTGCAATTTATTTTGTATTTCCAAACAAATTCAAAAACACACAGAGAGTCACTGCCTAAAGAAAAAAGGGAAAAAAACTAAGTCGGACCACTTTAATGTTTACGGAATAGCTCCGCAGCAGTCAGTTAATGCTGTGCTTCCCCCTACTGGCAGTTTGTTATTTCGCTTAAGTGGAACACGGTATGTTATTGTGGGGGAGCATGCAGGAATTTCATATAAAATTCAATGTTTTGTTCCTTTTTTACAATTGTTCTGTATTTTTATATTAAGTACTTTTTAATATTTTGGAAAAAATATAAATATAGGTGTATAGGCCAGAGAGTTTGGTGATAAGACAAATTAACTAAATAAGCAGTGAGTACATATTGCAGTTATAGATATATATAAATATATATATGAATATTTATGCCATGTTTGTAACCACATGGGGTGTCAGATTTGATGTCCAAGCTGAGAAAGTTGTGTTTACTGTAAGTCGGGGGGGCTGGTCAAGTTCTCAATAGTAAAGCTAGCTTTTATTGGCCTTATTCTTAATAGTGTACACCAAACCTGCAGCCATAGATAAATGTCCTTATGTGCTGGCCATGGAAAAGTCTTATAATATATCGTTTTGTCACCTAATTGGGTTCTTATGAGGTTACGCTAATTCATAAGGCTTAAGTTAATACGAAAAGTTTTAAGGTACTTGCTGTCCTCAAAATCTATTTTTTTTATTGTTTAGGCGAATACAACATTGTAAATTGTTTCCTGTGTGAAATTTATGTCAAATTCATCACAAATGGCAAAGAGCAGGTGATCCCATATAATTACTATTAAATTTGTTTTTCTTCATAAAAGCATGTTAAAGATTTCCCGCTCATACTGTGTTGTCAATACTTTCAATTTGTCTTTGTGCAAACATGATTAAATACTTCGCTGTATGCCACTCTGAATACAAATTAAATCTAAATGTTTTTCATAAAAGTACGAGGGATGCATTTGATCTTATGTGGAAGCGGTCAGTGGTTTCTAACTAGAGCTTTATGAAAATTCTGCCAAAGTGTTGTTTTGTACAATCAGTTCTGACTTTTGTTACAAACACATTTGTTAAAACTTTATTTTCCCTTCATACTATTTGGTTGTCATTGTAATAACTCTTTGACTGGACTGTATCTTTACTAATGTTTTCATATGAAGACATGAAATTTGTTCTCTTCTCGTTATATTTCTTCATTGCTAGGACATACAGTAATTACACAAATGTACACAGTGGGTACAGAAATGATCAAATCCATTGTTTTTATTTAATTTGTATTTTTTTGTTCCCTGTTAGTTTTGATAGCTCTGTAGAACAATTTACGTTATTGCACATGTTTCTCTCTTGCATTGTGTAAACAGAGAATTGCTTCAAGGTGTTGTGCAATAACTTTGAATTTTAACGCATTACTACTCTACTGAAGTTGTCTGACAGCTCCTGTTTGTTCGGGTCAGGAGGAATGATACGCCACAGCTGTAAATAAAAGATTGTGTTTTAAAACTGGAATATAACATATTAACTTAAAACCATTTATTTTGCATATATTTAGTCAGATTTCATCTGGTGTTGAGTGAATTCAAAATTGTATTTGATTGCCAGGGATAACGCAGTCAAAAGAACATCAAATTTCTGTAATTCATATAAAACACAGCTATATACACTGGTGTTATTTTTGTAGAAACAATATCATCTATGTGGCATGCATTACTTATAAACAAATTGGTGGTTCAAAGCAATATGTACAACCTGGTGCGATTGGTATTTTTAGTGTCCTGTGTAGCTTAAACCATGCTGTACTTGGGGAAAAAACTGCATTTGAAAAAAAATCGTAATTGTTCGATATATGTGTTCTATGTGCTGCATGTTTACATATGGAATGAGGCGTCCCAAAAATGTTTACCTGTTTCTAGAATGAATGTGACAAACACTGGCACACACACTTTTAACTTTATTAATAGACTCTGCGGAAGAAACACACACTGACTGGATGCTGCCTCAGAGGTTTGTGCTAACAGAATGTTCTATCTATACCGAGAAGATGAAAAGCATCTGATTTCCTGTCTAGACATCATGAGAGAGCACTGCTCCATTAGATTTCCTAATCACTGGGAGTGGGAATTGGGGAATGACTGCCGGAGTACGTGCTTGGAAATATCCTGGTCTTATCTTGCCAGTTATGCTTCAATCTGGTTTCACTTTGTTACTTTATGGCCATACGTTGTGGCTGTTGATTGAACTGCCTAATTGCAGAGCGGTACAAGCTTTGATGTTCCATCACCTTATTGTGTGGCTACCAGCTCCATCCACACAGCTCTCCCTCATCCATGCATGATCCATCAAAGATGAAAGAGGCTAGTGCAGCCCGTTTCTCACGAGTGGAGAAACGGCTAACGCTTCATGCTAGTAAAGCTGAAGGAATTGCGTTTTCCAGGTAGGAAACAGCTGTACTTAAGTCCCCATCTCACTTTCCAGAAATGCACTGAATCCCTTTATTCCTGTTTATTCCATTCTGTCCTCTTTTGCCTCTTAATGAGGGCTTTGAAATAGAGAGAGAGCATTGTTATATTTACACTAGCTCATGAACGTATGGTGTTCTTTTAACATCCAAACATGCAGCTCCCATTGTAGTCAGTTGACTGGCATTGATTTGTTTGTTACTTTCACACAATCGTCATCATCTCTTGCTCTCTTAGGCGTTTGTGTTTGTTGTGAGAGTGAGGTGGTGCCACGATCAGGTTTCAGTCGTAAATCAATCGCATTACAATTAAATGTTCTGTGTTGCGTGTAATATTTTAACTGATAAAGATCTTATTGAGGGACAAGGGCTTTGGATTGTCTGAATTAATGAAGTGCACCATTGGGCACAAAATAACGGTTATCTGTTTACAGTAACTGCCATGGCAGAACTGTTTAGAGACAGAAATGTGGTGTTTGTGTTTTTACTCTAAACATGTCATCTTTATGATCACAGAAGTGCCAATGGATATGCTAAACCACTGTGTCTGATAACTGATAGATTGGCCATCACCTCTGGGCGGTGATTTAGTACCGGGTAATCCATTAAAATTAAATAAGAAACTGTGTCTTTGATAATTGGTTTTTTGGAAAAAATGTGGCAGCCTTAATTGATTCTGCAGTAAACGTGACTTTGATTCAAAGGATTCTGAGTGGTGAATAAAAGTCACATGCCAATGTTTGTGTCCTAGTGACCTCTGTTTACAGTCTGGCTGTATCTGCAGTCTCTTCTAGATTACAGAACAAAATGTGCTTCTTTATTGTAATGTAGTTTTAAGGGCTATAAGGTGACAGTAGGGGAACATGCTGTTACCAAATCTGTTGTGTCTAATGAGGAGAAACTGATATCTAACTCAAAGTTGTTAACAGTGTTCGTGTTGGAGAGCAGTGTGCGCTTGGTTTGTTTTCCATCAGTGTGAGTTAGCGTTGCTCCTAAGACACTCATTTGTATTGACATTCCTGTTGCAGTTTCTGGAGAAACTTGTCACAAGCATTCTTAAATTACTACCGACTCTTCACAAGAGTTACTTCATTAATTGTCATTGTGCACTTGCAGTGAATAGTCAAGCAAGTTTTAGATTCGGACAACAAACTGTGTGTGTGTTTGAAGAGAAAAGGAGATCTTGCCCCAACAGTAATGAACAGTGTCTATAGTCAGTGTGTGTTTTAATTGGCAAAAAATACACATTTTCATTAGGGCCTCCATTTTGCGTTTGTATAAATCATTATCATGCTAAAATGTCAGTCTTGCTTGCTTCGAACTATGCAACAGATTCGTTGGATTAAAATATGAATTATTTATTATATATAGCTGTCATAACAATGCTCTCTCTCTCTTTCTCTCTGTTTCCTTTTCTTGCTTGCTTTCTTTTGTCCAAGTGAATTCAGTCATGCCCATAAATCATTACTTTATACTAACACAAGTGTATTATCTATGTAATGTACACTGTATGTGTGTGATGTGCACACATTCAAGTTTTCTTTACTTTTTGTAATATATGATCATGTGGAATGCCTTGTTCTTTATGTCCTGTCGTTTAAATTAACAGAACAAAAATGAAAAAAGGATAATCAAGCAATTGAGTCAAAGTTATTATACAAACTATATATACATATATACAAATCTCTATATATAAATAAAGCCATTAGAATTTGAAATACAATGAGGCTGAAATCCTTGTTTCTTGTGATACTTTTGTCTGAACCATTTTGGAAAAGTGAAAGTTATGCTGTTTTTGAAAGTTAAATCTGTCTAATGTTAAATTTCACTTGGCATGATTCAGAAATTTTACTTCATTGCATGTTTCTCTGTGTAGGTTTATAATGTAATAATCTGTTACAGAAACAGTAACACAGTTATGAAATAGTAGCTTTACAATTTACATTGATTACATTGTTTATTTGTCATCTTTATAAATAATGAACAATTAAATAATATTTATACAGATGTATTATTTTAGTTAAAAGCAGGATTTGCAATTTTGGAGTGGCTAGCAAATCCACCCTAGATTTAAAGCATAAGAGCCCATTCTCACGTCAGAGTGCTGCCCAAAGCCACGCCTCTTCTGACGCATGAAGACGTGCATAGATGACGGACAAGTATGACATCCAATCATTACATTTGATGTACAACTTATGGTCCTGCACCTTAAAACATGCATAAATATATTTAAACCACTTCATTTAGTGCTTGTCAATCCAGACCTTCAACACACAAAATATGTTTTGGGGAAAAAAATTAACCAGCCTTTAATGTTAATTGTACATAAAACATCAAATCTTCTACAAAGAAAGTTGTATCTGTTAACATGATTTAATGCACAATGAACTGACATACAATAAAGAACTATATTGGTATTGACTAGCAGTATCAAAGATTTAGAGTTGCAGGTATATAGAGCACGCTGTGAAGTGTGACATCAAAGTACCGCGAGAGCAATTCGGAAGTATGAAGATCTGTGTGTTTTCGAATCGCTCTCGCGATATTTTTATGTCATACAACTCAGTCTGGGCAGCGCTGACGAGCGCGCTTACAAGCCGGAAGTGCGCCATTACGCTCCAAATACTAAGAAATAAACGTATAAATAATATGTCATTAAAGAATATATTGCATATGCTTTGTGTTGACATTCACTGACATGGTTTATGGCCTACAATTATCCGTACAAACAGAATTGTGTAGAAGGAGTCGCTTCAGGCTCCTTTCCGATAGGTGGCGTGAATGCCGTAAACTGACAAGCGTGCTGACGTCACGTTCAACGTCAACTTTAACTGACTTGTTTTTTCAAAAAAAGAAAGAAGTCATGAATGTCTCCCTTTCTTGGCCGAAATCTTTGACTCTGTTAAAGCTAACAACCATGTAATCGTCGGCGGACAGCACGGTGAGTGCGAGTATACCGTCAGGTCGGTTGTGGGATGTGTAGTTTCACATTTGAAGGGCGCGTTAATAGCTCGCGCACATTAGCTTAGCATGCTAACATCAGTCACAGCGAATATAATTTATCCACTTATCAGCTTTACTATCCACCTGTCAATGCTAGGATAATGGTTAGTCAAGTCGTATTAGATTAAGAATTATTATATTTGTCTGACGTGCTATAAAATATGTCATTGTGTTTTAAGTATGAATGCTAGTTTTTATAACCTCAATAAAAATGCACTAGTTTTGTGTTTCTATCTTAGGCCAGTGTTAGATACGTGTGTACAGGATATTGTAGATCTAACCTTTTAATCTAAAAAAAAACCCGATAATGTCTCGAAAGATCTGAGATGGCAATATAAACGGCAACGTGGTATTGACTGTTAATGTTGTCCTCATAGTTCTTGTGTCAGTCATGACCTCGCTGTCATCGTCATCTCATTTACCGGGGTCCAGCACAACATGCAGGAGTCTCCCTGGGGAGGGAAGTCAGGTGAACATTACACTTTATTATATAACTATATTACGTATATTACTAGTATTACGTGCATTTTTCATTTGATGACGCATTCAACCACGTGGTCTTCAATCCTGCAGGTGCACCCCAGGGCTCCACTCCTGCAGATCCTGAGAGTAGCAGGTGCCCAGGAGGAGGTGTTTACCCTGAAGGAGGTGAGGGACTGTGTACAAACTGACCTCTGAAGAGTTTGAACAGTTTGATGAGGAACCGGTACATTAAATAGTTTCCATGTTTTGTAATAGGTCATGCACTACCTGGGTCAGTATATTATGATGAAACAGCTGTATGACAAACAAAGGCAACACATCGTCCACTGTCAAGATGACCCACTTGGGGAGCTGCTGGAGGTGGAGAGCTTTTCTGTGAAGAACCCCAGGTATATATATACACTGTGTGTGTGTGTGTGTGTGTATAATATAGGGATATATAAAGTATAAAATGTCATATTTTCTGCTTTGTTTTACAGTCCAGTGTATGAGATGCTGAAGAAGAATTTGTTTATTTTAAATAATTTGGGTAAGTCTGTTGCTCTTGTTGCTGAACGTGAAACATAAAATGCATATTTTGAATGAACTTGAGAAATTAAAGGTCTCTGAGGTTGTGATTGTGTCATATTGCACTGTCAATTCTCTCTGTTTTGGATTAGCTTGATTTTTGTTTTATTTTGAGGCGTGTCTCTGTATGTTTGAATGTGATGTGTGTGCTACAGTCGGTATGTAGAAAAACTTGAATTGTTTTGTATTTGTTTCCGCAACTGTTTTGTGTTTGTTAGTAGTTTAAAAGTAAAATACTAACAAAAACAGAAAATTAGCTACAACTCACCTAATAATAATAATTCTGTTAAATAACTAATTCTGTTATACATTCTATCAGACATTTTTAAAGGTTTAGCTTCAAGTGTGACGTGTGCTTGGTCAATAAAGGGCAGGGTTTTTTTTTCTTTTGTTTTTTGTTACTGTGTCTCATTTGAAATGCAGATGCTGCAAAGAATCTTTCAGTCGGCAAGGATTCTAATGAGTCTCCGAGTGAAGATCCTGGTCAGGTAAAACTACAGCATGGTGCACAGGAGAAACAGTGTCTGTACCTCCTCTTCATGGCAAACAGCTGAGCAGAAGATCACACCTTCTCTGTAGATCAATTATTTATGTTTCTAGTGAAGCGTTCTTCTTAAATCAAAGGCTGACAAAAGTGTTAAAGCATTTTGTGTGCCTGTGTAAAATGTTTATATTACAGTTGCATTTTTATTATTTTAAGAATTATTAAGTTATACTAAAAAGCTGCTTTGTTCTTCTGAACTGTTCTCACAGCAACTTTTACACTTGCGTCAGCTTATTTTCTCTCTGTGACTCTCTTTTCATTTATTTTCCGATTCACCTGTGAACCAGTTACTTCAGTGTCCCTGATTATCCTCACAACATAGGAGATGATTTCTTTCTGTAACTCTGGATTTTTGCTACAATGCATTTTCATGCGTAGCATCTCAGAGTGATTGGTAGCCAGTTTGCCACGAAGAGGAGGGCAGCAGCTGCCTCCACCTGCCGCATCTGTACAGAGTGGCACCGTCTCTGTACTTCCCCACGGCCGGCTTGGCCTGGTGGACCTTCCGGTGAAGCCACCAGCATGGGCCTGGCTGCTGGGGGACAGAGTACCTGTCTCTGTTTGTCTCAGAGTTTCCTTCTCTGAATCGTTGACTTTTTCGGAAAGGCTGCAGGTTCCTTCTCAGTTCACTGGCCCCTTTTCATCACCTCCCCCCCATCTGCCCCTCCCAACCCTGTTTTAACACCTTTGACATAGAAATAAAGGGTTTTGAGCAGTGTAGTTGGGTAGTAGTCTGGGATAAAAGGTGTTAGTTACAGTCATTCATTTGTGATTAGGAGTGAGTAAGGCAAACATTCTCAAGGGCGTGGGTGCACTGTAAACACAAATCTTAGCAAGAATTTTGTTTGGTTTCGGTTAGTAATATTAACTTTTAAAGGTGTTGTCATTTTGGATTGACATACTAAAATTTACTTTACGAGTGTTGCGATAACGGTGCTTATATTATTTGTGGGTGTTTTTAAAGTAGGTACTTTTCACTTAGATGAGGATAGCAGCACTTTTGAAAGCACTGAAGCTGTATTAATCAGTTCAGGGGTGCTCAGTTCTGCTTTTGAAGTTCTACTTTTTAGCAAAGTTGGTCCAACCACTTTTCAAACCTATACTTTGTTGGAAGAGAACTCCATGGGCAGGATTGAGCACCCCTGGGGTAATCGTTTATGCAAATTTCCCATTATTTTCACTCCACCCCTCTTCCTTACTCCATCTGTGAGGGCGTGGCCTCTTGTTGCCACACCCCAGGGCACCTGCTGCGAAGGAACTGCTGTCTTCCCGGGTGTGTTTTCATTACTGTGTACTAATGTGGCTTTTCCCTTACTGTGTAGGTGTCCAGCGGGTTGATTAGTTCTACACAGGCTTTAAGTTCTGGTAGTACCAGTACAAGCGCCACGCAAAGCTCCTCACAACGCAGGCCACGCGATCCTGATGAAGGTCAGCATGAGAAAAAAGAGACGGCCTGATTTGTTGACCTGATGGTCTTAAGGCCAACAAATATTATGATATTCTCCATACATGTACTGTTATGTCCTTAAAGATTCCTCAGACGGGTTACCCAGATCTGCTTGCAAACGGCCAAAGCTGGACGTGACTTTGGAAGAATGGGACCTTTCTGGCTTGCCCTGGTGGTTTCTGGGTAACCTGCGAAGTAATTACACTCGCCGGAGCAACGGTTCAACAGATATCCACACTAATCAAGTAAGAGGCCAAACTGCCTAGCGTTCCAACAAAAAGTGTATTTATTTATTGATGATCTGGCAACCCATTAGAATCTAGTGTTATTGTAGTCTTGGTAAGAATAGCGAGACTGTCACACAACTAGACTGAGAGAACAGCTCTCTCCCGGACAGGATGAGGACACGGCCATTGTGTCTGACACCACAGATGATCTGTGGTTCCTCAATGAGGCGGAGAGCGAGCAGGTGAGTGTGGAGATGAAGGAGGCCGTGCTGGAACAGGGCAGTGATGCAGACTCCCCGCAGGAGGAGGAGGAGACCGGGAGAGACAGTAAAGATGACAGCAAGGTGATTTCCCCTGTTTTTATTCTCTTAACAGTCTGTGTGATTTTAGGATTATGGAATAATGAGAAACGGCTGCTAATGTTTTTTTGCTCTGGGCTTTGAGATGCAGGAGGACCAGGATGAGGACTCTCAGTGTCTGAGTGATGATACGGATACTGAGATCTCCACACAGGTAGATGTTTAAAGAACGCATCTCTTCTTCCTAGTGCTTGCCTGGTATAGTTTTAAAATAGCCCATTTAATAGCAGTGTGTAGTAAGCTGGTAGAATTTGATGACATGTTTACTCACAATATTTTGAAAAACATTTAAGGTGGAATTTGGAAATTAGCAGATAAGATTTACTGTTCCTGTTCCTCTACTTTTGCATTTTGTATTAGGAAAATTGGTTGTCTTGTGAAACATTCTATCAAACCTGTAATTTTTGCATGCGTTGCTGAAGAACTGGCACTGAAATGCACTTCCTCTTCCCCCTGCAGGATGCGTGGCAATGCTCAGAGTGCCGGAAGTTCAACACCCCGCTCCAGCGCTACTGCATGCGCTGCTGGGCTCTGCGGAAAGATTGGTACAAAGATTGTCCTCGCCTTGTACACTCCATCTCCGTGCCGGACATCCCTGCCTGCAGTTCTCATCCCCAGAGAGATGAAGACGAGGACGACGATGATGGAATCGACATGCCTGACTGCCTCAGGACCGTGTCCGACCCGGTGGTTCTCCCTTCGGACCTTGTCTCTAGAAACATCCCTCCTTCGGTCGCTACCTTCTCTAAAGGGAAGACACCTTCACGGCTATATCACAACTCACAGGAGAGCTCAGAGGGTGAAAGCCAGGACACCCTGGACATGGAGACTGAATGCCAACCACTGGCTGCGCTGGAGCCCTGCAAGCTGTGTCGGGTGCGGCCACGCAACGGCAACATCATCCATGGCCGCACCGGTCACATGATCACCTGCTTTCCCTGCGCTCGCAAGTTGCACAAGTTTCATGCTCCGTGTCCGGGCTGTGGCCAGGTTATACAAAAGGTCATCAAAACCTTTATAGCATGACCGAAACGGGGAACGATTTATAGGCAAGCATGCGTTCGCGAATCATTTTTAAATTTGTTTTCCTGTGCTTACTGAAAGAGGAAATTAATGAACCGCCGCTAGACTCAAATGAATGCACCGTATAGTGTATCTGTATTGATTTTTGTTGTATAGTACAAAGTATAAATAGTGTACAGAATATAATTTAACCTCTGTCTGTGTGATGCAAAGGAAATGGCCTCATTGGCAGTTTGCCATTGTTTTTGTTAGCATAGATTGCCTGAGGAAAACGTGGTATGTTCTTTCTGTCAGGTGAAGAGGAACACAGCTACTTACTACTGCCTAATGAGTGAAGGTATGAAAACAAGTTTGAAAATGTTAATGGACCCAAATGAAATGCATGAATACAGTAGATGTGCCTGTTTAAACACAGTTAAAAACCTCTAGTGCTTCTGTAGTGCTTTCAGCCCAGATAGGGTTTATTGCAGTTGTTTCTGTGGCAAGCATTTAAGAGCCCCTTCAACTTACTTGACCGATTTGATTTTATAAAAAAAAAAAAAAAGAGTATAATTTTGCATTTCCCCTTTTAGTTTTCAGGCACTTAAAGACTAAAGCCCTAGGCAACACTCCAATGTGTCCGTTGGTCTGACGGAGGGTTTGGCGGACAGGTGCTTAAAACAGACTATACAGGAATATTTATTTATTTATAAACTTTAGCTTTTTGGAGGTAGCATTACGATAAGCGGCCAGAATCAGAGTGGCGAGAAGAACTGAGTGTATTAGAGATTACAGTGTTTACAGTCTTGTCCTCCTCCATTGAAATCTGGTTATAGGCTGGTGACCTTGTGCAGAGGAGTCTATGGTTCTCACTTCTTAACTTGTTTGCCTCAGAATTCCTTCTTTTGTTTATCGGATTCCAAGCCGAATCCAATACATGATTCAAGGCTGTTTGTGTGCGTCTGTTCAGCCTCTTTATTTGTGCCTTCCTGTCAGATTCAGCCACATCCGTGCCTGTTTAAGGACGTTTATCGAACATTATGCTGTATATAAGAACGGTTAGCGGACTGGTTCCTTTGGGCTTATCCTTCAAACGTCCTACATTGAGCTGCCTGGTGAAGTGACATTTATGAGAAAACAAAATTGCTTTTGACTGTACTTTTTAAATACCAAACCTCTAAGAAAGGTCATCTGTATTGTTGGTGTTGCAGTATTGATGACTTAAGTTGACCGGAGCACTTCTGTTTGAAAAGTATTTGGTGAGTTTGTCATCTGTTTATTATTTTTGAATGCTGCTGTATTATTCCAGTACCACAGTGGAACATTTATTCTGTTGTGTGCAGCCATAGAGGATAAGTTTGATGTAATATAACCCTCAGCCGCCAGAGGGCGACAAAGCCTTTTAAAATCCCATGCGCAACGACTCTATGGTACCCTCTGTTTTGTTTTGCTTAACCTAGTAGTTAATACTGTGTGATTTAATATATTGGGAAGCCTGAAGACTGTACCTGCAGCTTATCCAAGTTACCTGAATTTCCCTGTATGGTACAACATTGCTGTTTCACTGCCATTATGCCGCATAGTGTGAATTCCAAAACAAATTCATCCTACGCCAATGCAATTATATAATGAAGTTTATCTGATTGTTTGCTTGTTTGTTTTATCCTGGTTTCTGGTCAGATGCAATCTGAGCAGTACTGTTTGTTTTGTTCGTTTTAAAGTTAAAATAAATAATCTAACCAAAAAACTTGATGTTTTTTCTTTGCAACCTCTTTAGAGGAAGTTTTACTATCTTGTAGCAGTTTTTTGACCACTAACACAACAATGAAACTTGTTTCAGGCTGTAAATCAACTTTTAACCGAGTGTGTTAGACAGACTGTATCAACTGTCCGGTGTTTACCTGCCTGTGGCCTGAGACATGCTGAGATGGACTCCCTGCCTCCCCCACGTAGGATAAACGATACAGAAAATGGATGGAGGTAAGTGCTTTTTTTGTACCACGAGGTGGCAGCAGTAGCCTTTCATTTCTTTTTAAAACTGCAACTAAAATCTGTAGTTGTAACACGAGTCTTTGCTTGTTTATGTAATAAGTTATTAAGCTAAAAACGTTCTGACAGCATCTGAGTAAACAGCCTTTACTTAGGGTCGATTGAATTGTGTTATGTGTAAGACCAGCGCTTCGGCTCGCCGTGGAAACTCGGTGACCTGTCGATGGCCATGTGCTTCTTGTATCTGTGAAGGATGTGAGAATTAATACATGAAATCCTACTTGCTTCTGTCCATCAGAGCTGTCCAACAGAAGATGCAGTGCTGTAATAGGAAATCAATAATGAAAGTGTCTCTAGGGGTCAGACTCCTCGCTGAAGGATAATTGGGTTCTTCCTTTAATCGCACCTCTAATCTCTCACCATCTCAGGTCTTTACCTTAATGGGCCTACCATCAGGTTACATCTGTTAAACTGACAGAAGCTGGTTGGTAAGTGCTAAAAGGTTTCGTGCTTGCACATCGACGCCACACAACGCAGTGTCTTCTGCCGTGCTGTTAGGAAAAGAACGAGGCGTTTAGATAACGCCAACATTTTAAACCACAGATTACACTTTTTTTTTTTTTAGCATTTGTCATGCATTTGAAAAACCTTTGCCAAAGTATTCTCACAAGACTGTTTTTCTTCCTGAAACTCCTTGTTTTGTGATTATTTTCCCCCTCGTTTTTGCGTCGATGTTTTATTCATTTCTCGCATCCTTCGCACACACAAGACGCGCATGTACGCTGGATGCTGTTGTTGTGTTTATGCAGGCATGAGACAGGCGTGTTTGTTTTTTCACCTCTTTCGCAGACTTTGTTTTTCATTTGTGTCTGTCAGAAAGATGTAGCGATTGAGCTTTGATATTGACATCGCGTGAAGAAATGATTTGACCACAGGTTGTCCAAGCTTTGCTTGGCCTGGTAACAGTTTTGTGAAGCCGTCGCTTCCCAATAGTCTCCAAGTGTGTTTATTCTTAGCATCACCAGAGATATCAATCACTGTTATAAATGTGATCTTGCAAATGTGGTCCGTTGCAGCCAAATTCAAATATTCATCCTTTGCTGTTTTGCATGCGAGGACATATGAAAATACAATGAACTACCACTGATGGAAAACTGAGTTTCGGTTAATGAGATTCATACCCTAATGATAAATACTTATTAGAAACCCTGAAATAGCCTGATGCATTGGCTACTAATGGCACAGCTTAGTTCTGCATGGATAATGAATCATAAACCAAAATGAAGCGCACTCCACGCAATAGAAGTGATATCTCATTGTTTTCACTTAGTTATTAGAGCCAGACAATTTAAATAATTGCAAATGAATTGAATTCGTTTTCTTGCTTTTTCTTCCCTGTTCAAATGGTGACAGTCACTTTTGTAGTGGAGTTGTGTTCAGTGCTGTGTAGCTTTTATTGTTTAGTCGATACTGGTAGATGTGCACTGATTTCTGCCTTCTAGTCCGACTTTCCTTCCTTTTCTATATAAGTCATTGACAAAATCCATGTCTGTCCAATGATGTGAAACTTGTAAGAGGTCTGTGGGATTCAGTGGCAATGAGGTTTCTTCACGCAGTAGAGATCCATCTGTAATGAAAGGATTTACCTCTGGTCTCTGGCTTTGTACAGTCATGTGCAATATTTGTGTTTTTCCCTTTGTGTCTATGATTTGTTTATCAATAATGTTCAATTGCTATAATGGGGATGATTGTCTCTTTTAAAATAACAGTAAATTCAAAGCAAAAATGTTTATTTACTGTACATGTCCTTGTGTTGTGCTTTGTCTTGCACAGCAAAGAAGTTGTTTAATGAATTTTCATGCAGCTAATTTTCATACAACACAATTTATATTGACCACATCTGTCAAGGTCCTGAAAGAGCAACAAAATTTAGCCCATATGACTTTTTGCATGTAGTTATTTGTTAAATCTATTTTTTAGCAGCTTGACAGACATGGTCACCACTGAACCAGTGTTTAATTATTGCTGTATAGAAATGAGCTAACCTTAGCTAATCCTCTTGTAGTTTTGTGTTCCACAGTGCACAGTGACGGCATATGGATTCTGAACGGCACGAGAGTGAGTAAATAATGACAGAATGTTCATTTTTGAGTGAACGATTGCATTCACGTCGATAAACGGAAATGTGCTGAATGTTGGTGTGGATTTCTCACACAGACATGCATGCAAACGCACTCACGCCCCACCTAAAACAGCCCAGTTCTACTCCATTAACCAGTGTCACTTCCCATTTCTGGGTTCCCGCTCCCCCGTTCCATATTCCATTATCTTACTCACACGGTCTGCCTTCCTTCCCCTTATGGGGAAATCGATAGCCACACTAAATAGATTTCACAATCAATTTTTCTATCATCGTTCCACAAAGCTGCTTCCTGGCTTTGAAAATGGGAACGCTTAAAGAAATGGAAAGGGAAAAGAGAGCGACTGAATGTTTCAAGCGTTCACATTTGTGTTGATCTGGTTTCGGAAGGTTAAGGAATGTTTAGGTTAGGGTGTATTTTCAGTGTAAGTTGTAAAGACACACAAGATCTGATTTTTATATAGAAAACAAGTCATGAATGATGTATACAGTGTTGATGGGAGGCTTTTCTAAGACCCAGTTTGCCGTCTTATAGGAGTTGAACCAGAAAACTAGTCACCATCCATGTGGGAAATTGGTAGATGCTGCCACATCTTAGAAAGAACAACTTACATTTGCTTAAAAAAATCTATTACATAAAACCATGTGGCCCATAATCAAACTAAACGAATGTTTTTTACATTAAACAAAATACAGCTCAGCACCCTTTTATTATTTATTTATCATCAAAGCATCATTCATTGTTATTTTGTCTGTATATTTGTTGCCATTAACCTGCTGAAAGGACTCGTGTTGATGGACTGTTTGTAGGCAGAGATTAGGTGCTTTGATGGCACTTCCAACGCATGATTATTTAACCTGCGTTGCCCACGGTGACATTTAAATATCTGCATTTGTCAATATGTAAATGATAATGCGTCTCTGTATAAAAACTGTGGTGTATTTATACAAAACGGACAATTATAGAACAGCTGTGTCCTCATTTGGGTGTTAACGTTTTTCCATCAGTCTAAACTTAACATATAATGTATACTTGCATACTTTCATATAATACTTGAAAGTATACAGCATGTATTCTTGTGCGTTTTTTGTATTATTGCTGGTGTTGGATTTGTAACTCAGTAAATCAATACTGGATTAAGGGCCTAAATATTTTGTATATATATTCCTCTCTGTACTCTCCATACAGTATATTTCCCATTTAAAGTTCTATAACTATTAATCTTACTGATTGAGCATGTAATAGCCCAAATGCCACATTATATCAGTTGGCTACTGTACCATTTAATAGTGAATTGTGCTTTGGAGTTTAGGCTAAATCTGAACAAACCATTTTCAAGCTTGAGGCAGCAGGTCCAGCTTGTGCTTATATTTCCCATTGATCAGGACGCTTAGTCAGTAATGTCATTCGTTCAATTATCTGACAAACCTGCCGTTTATGCGCTGGAGCTACGGGCGCAGCAGTAATGCTGCGGAGGGGCTTGCTATGCATTGCATGTAATGTTCCTTTGATCTTGCACTGTAAAAATGTTTTCGTTTTCCCTCCATTAAACGCCAGGGTTACGGTTCAGTGGTGCAGCGAGCCTTATGCTTTGGCATTTCCAGCCTTAATAGGTTGGAATGGGTCCACTTGAGTGTAAAGGGTGGCATTAAAAGTTACAAAACGGATGCTATTCCACTTTCCATATTTCTCCACATGTACAATTACAGTTGTCTACAATAATTAATGATTTCTGCATTGTCCCCATATGTTACCTCGAATCCGCTGACCTTTGCCAAACGTACATCTTTGTGTTTTTTCCGGCACAGGTCGGGTTCCTGTTTGCAGTAATCGTGAGGTATGTTAAGGCTGCGCTGGATGGATGAGACATCTGCTGTGAAGAGCAAGAGCGTCACAAGCCTGAGGCTCATCTCTCAACAAATTTAAGATGCCCTGGGCTGTTTTTCAACTGTACAGAAACTCCTTGTTGTGGTAATTATGTTTCAAAGGAATGAATGAATATTTCTTCTACCTCCAGGGCAGTGGTTTGAAATCACACCCCTTATGGACTATTGGCGTATAGAATCCATGGAATAATCATGTAATATTACATGGAAAAGGCCAAGACTTTGGTTAAGAAAGAGTGTTTAAATTATAACCAGGTGTTGTAAAGGTATGGTCCAACATTATAATAATAACTTTTACTTAACCTGATATTCCCAAACTTTTACTTCAACATTTTTCATTTTTTTTATTGAAATCTGTAGATTTTGTCTTTGACAATTTCAAAGGATGTTTTAAAGTTACTGGCCACTGTTTAATTTACTCGCTAAACATTTGACAAAGTGTTAATATTTTGATTACCGGTGATATATTCTCATAGTGTCTTGAAATTGACCAAACCTTGATATCAGTCCAAAATGTTTTAATAATAGCTCAAAATAGAATTTAACACACAGTCATCTAAATTATTTCAGAAAGTGGTTGAATGTTGAATAGGAAATTCAGATTTTATGTACAGCTTTGGGGCGGGAGAAGACCAATGATCAACAAATGAAATAAGAACAAAAGGAAATCAATTCAAAGGGACAAGACAGTCAAGTTAAAGAGAAAGTCACTGAAACGAGAGGACACGGCAACCACGATCTGACAAAGAAAAAGATGAAAGCAAACAGTTACCTTAAAATGACAGACTGTAAAAAATTGGATTTCCCCATGTTTGAGAATGTAGGCAAACAGTTTACAATCCCCAATGCTGCTGTCTTTCCTCCCCGGATAAAAGAGAGGTCATTCGGTGACCTTTGACCCCTCTTTCATCGGGCATGTCTCTCATTAATGTAGCTGTCCAACAGTAAGAGCAGTTCTCCCCATGCTGTGCATGAAATAGTCACCTGACAAACTATTTAAGAGAAAGCCCATTTTGAACTCACGTTTCTCTTTTTACACAAGAACAGTTGTCAATATATTTCTTTGAAGCGTCTCCCATTAGCGGTGTGACAGAACACGTACTTTTCATCAGTACTGAGAACGATGGAATCTCTGGCGTGCTTGCTTTGTACAAAATATAGTGTGGCTGTAGAAGCAAATGTCTTTCCTGTCACTAAACGTCTGCCTTTGTTCTTGTTCTAGGGCTGGAGTCCAGTTCCCGTGACTCGCAGAGCATCACGTAGCTGTTCCACATGCTTCCTCCACGAACCAGCTCTTCTTCTGTGACATGTGGAACAAGAGTCAGAAACATATCTAGGCTGTATGTATTAGCATCGGAATGTGTCCACATGGGGTTGTTTTTTTTAAGCAAGGGTCTGATATTTCAGGAGGATTTCAGGGGACCGAAATAGGCAAACATCCAACTGAGATTGGGTCAAGTTTATAGCCCCTGTCAGACAGTATTCAGTCCATTTCTGGGAGAAAAAAAGATGGTAAAATCGTCCCTTTCTCAGCTATAGTCATTACTTTGGAGTGGTCTCTTGGGTTCCTTCTGTAGATCACAATTCAACACATTGTTAAAGAGAAAGTACATATGACATTAGTTACAGAATGAATAAGACACCTCCCTTAATATCAGCACTTTTTTGTAACGCTTGCTTAGAGAACGCGGTTTATAGAATGTCCCTCAGAAGATTTCAGTTCTGTTTCCTGTAGTTCACCATTAAAAGTCTTGATGTTTTGCTTGTTATTCACTGCCTTTTTTCCTAAATCAGTCTCTTCTTCAGTATTAAAAATATATAAGTGCTTCTTATCTTTCTACAACCGTTTGGTCTGTTGTGACCAACAAAAATTGAGTGGTTGCGTATAAACAGACTCTATATGAACTGTGATTGACAGCACAGCGTTTGTGTTCATGGTTGATATACTGTATGCGAATACATGAACAAATGCTTTTAATATACATATATGTATTGTATCTTTTCCATTATAAAATAAATACAAATCTTTTTTCCATTTTTCTTTTTAATTTTTTACACTATACTTGAAACTGGGTCGCTTTTTATTTAAGCAGATCTGCCACGTGAATTTCTAGAAGTGTTTGTTTCAGATGATCAGTAGGTTTGACTGTCAGGAGCGGTAAAGTGAGTAGCTTTGTGAAGCTTGTACTCTAGGGATTTTTTTTGTCCATCCTTGAATGCTTTATTCTGCTCAGCATGCTTCTTTTGTTAGCCCCTGAGCTTCTTGTCCCAGCAAAGGATTCCTAAGGTCTTTGCCTTTGCTGTCTGATAGGGCTTTAGCAGGGTACTGCTTATTCGGTTCCTTTGCCAGTACTGGAGGTACCATAAAAGCCTTTGCCTCCTTGGTTAGAATAGTGGTGTGGGGTTTCTCGAACTCAGACATGTGGTCTCTCCAAATAAATGAAGCTCCCCCATGACATGTTCTGGCTGCTAATAAGAGGATAAGAGCAGATACAGCTAGCAGGACCGCTGGGGTCAGGTCTGGTAATGAATCTGTCATGGGCACCTCCTTGGTCCTTAGGTGCACACAGGAGGTGTCATTTGGCCCCATATGAAGACAAACTTTGTAGTGAGTGCCTGGTTGGAGACGGGTTAGGTTGAATCTTCTGGTGCCAGCTAGAATTCGAGTACTGTGTCTGTGATGGTCTTCCAAACTGCCGTTGGCCACCCAGGAGAGATGAGCAGTAGGGACGTTACGACTCGCTTGCCAGGTCAATAATGCATACCTTTCCTTGATGTCCTGCACTTCAAAGCTATCTTCTGTTTTCAGAGCACTTACATGAACCGTTGCACCTCCTTCTAACTGCAGAGTCAAGCTTCTAGTATCAGCTCCCACTAGATTTTGCGCAACACAAGTGTAGAAGCCAGCCTGTTCGTTTGTGACCCCAAAAATCTCTAATGTGCCCTCTGTTAGAACCCGATAGCGCCCATAGCTGCTGGATGGAGTTAATCTCACACCCTGGGGAATGACCCAGTAGATACTTGGCTCTGGTTCTGCTAGAGCTCGGCAGTGCAAAGCTACGTTGTCTCCATGTTTGACTTCAATGTAAGAAGGAAATGTGCTTGGGGCAATCAAGGGCAGGCAGCTGTCTGCCATCTCTCTGAATGAGACTTCTTTAACTCTTCTTGCTTTCAGCTCAGGAGGCTCAGAGCAGAATGTGGATTGAGGCTCAATGAAACGGACTGGCTTGCCATTGTCAGATCCCACCCAGCGGATCAGGCAGTCACAGCGAATGGGATTGCTGTGCAGGCTGATTTCTTGAAGGCTGGGCAACGACCTTACAGTCTGGCGATGCAGGGCACTCAGGGCATTACTGTTCAGCATTAGACTTTCCATGCTTGACAATTTTTGGAATGCCTGGGGGTGGATGTATGAGAGCCGAGGATTGTTTGTAATCTCTAGTTTGGTCAATTCAGGCAGGTTTTCCATTGCTGAGTGCTCAATAGAGATCAGCTCTTCCATGTTGTTTAAACCAAGTTCCTTCAGGTGAAGCATATTTCTGAAGTCTCCTTTCTGCACTAGCTGAATGGGGTTTTTGTTCAGGTCAAGGAACTTTAGACCTGGCAGTTTTTGCAGTGCTTCTTTTGGAACTTTTATTAGGTGGTTATCATAAAAGCTGATGCTCTCCAGGTTTTGGAGGCCCTCAAGCGCTCGCTCTGAAATCTCACGTAAGCCCATGCCTGCCAGCACTAGGCTGCGCAGTGATCCCAGTGGTTTAAAATTTAGGTCCTGAATAGTGTCCACAGGGTTTCCACCAATCATGAGCACTTCCAATTGTGGCAGGGCATGGAACCAGCGTCTGTCAATTAAAACCAATCGGTTAGAGTTGAGATGAAGCCTTAGAAGTTTATCCAGACCTTTGAAGGCCCCAGGGGAAATGCTTCTCAGCCTGTTGTGATTGAGGTACAACTCCTGCAGGCTAGGCAGACCAAAGAACGCTGCTTCTGGAAGGTGTCTCAGCTGGTTTTCTTCCATATGTAGGCTGAGAAGAGCTGGCAGGTCAGTTATCCTCAAGTTTCGGGTACTGGTAAAGCTGTTATGGGAAAGATCCAACTCTGTCAGATTGACAAGGCCCTGGAGTTCACTCTGGTCCACAGAACTGATGAGGTTACTTTGCAGCCGGAGGGTTTGTGTCTCTGGAGGGAGGGATGTGGGCAGCTGGATAAGTAGCAGGTCATTGCAGTCTACTGTAGGAGCCTCTCTATACACAGACTGGGGAGAATACCAGGGCTTGATTTGGCAGACACACTGAAGGGGGCATGGCACTCTCCAGGGCATGGACTGAATAACCAGGGAGCTTGCAACTCCAAGCATCAGATGAGTATGTAGAAGAAACATTGTAATCTGTCCCATTTTCATACTTAAACTGATGTAATTTGATGTTGATTCACTGTGAGCTGGACACTTCAGTCTCTCTTTTGTTTGAGTCTCTCACACGTTCATGTGATTGGAAAGCCAAGGGTTTACAAGATTTTTGCAAAAAAAAAATCTGTCTTAAAAATTAAGCAAGCTCAGTTTCTTTATCTCCAACCCTGTGAAGTAGTCACACACAAGTATCTTGAAATCCTTTGGTCTGTAATGCAGCGTGGCAGTCTTTCAGATAGTTTTAATTCTGCCCAGTCTCACTCCATTGATCTTACATCCCAGCACGTTGAAGCAGGTTTTAGGATCGGTTCAGAGGTACACCTGGAAAAGACAAAAATAGGTCACTTAGTCACAGGCTGTATAAGCTGTGATCATGCAGAAATGATGTCACAAGATTCGGTATCATATATCAGACTGTTGCTGCTTCATTTGTAAAATTTCCTTGTTCATTTACTGTGCAAGATTAACATTTGTTCCATAATTTTCCTCCTTAGTTATCCTCTTAGATTTCAAACATCATTTATAAAAGTAAAATTGGTATCTTTTTTTGTCATTGATGTAAAATTGTGATTATAAAGACCATGCATCAGCTTCAATTAAATGCAGAGTGTCTTTGTTGGTATCAAAACACTTTGCATGCCTCCCAGCTTCTATATTTCTTTGTAAAGAGCTTCTCTCAATTAGTTCTGGGACATTGCAGCTGAATTTCCTTGCACGTCTCGTAGCGGCTAGAAGATGACTACTGTGAAAATGCCTGAGAAATGCAGGCTGAAAGTTAGTGAGCCTAATTCATGGCTTAGGATTTAGCTTTGCAAATAATCAAGGCCCTGGTATTACTCATATGTTGGAGGCTTGTATATAATGGGGAAAATATGACATGTTTTTGGCAAAATTCACAAGGCACAGACTCAGAGGGGACATTAAAATGCATTAAGTGTGCAAAGTCTGACAGTGGTCTAACCTACTTTGTTTAAACTTTGTGACATGGTAAGTAGCAGAAATGTTTCAACTGTCTACTTAGGATTTACAGTTTCTTTACTTTTAAACCTATTTAACGGTTAACCTAAATAATGGAAATGCTGTACCGTTCATATCATCAGCTACAACATCAGGCCATTACAATCTAAAACAAAGGTAAGTTATTAGTTTGCTGTACATGCTATGAGTTATGAATTAACTCCTCTGAACCTGTTGTGTTTGTGTACTGTAGGCTCTTACCATCACATCCTTTAAAATAACGGTGATTTTTCTCAAAAAACTCCAGTTTATGAGGTATATTAAAAAAATAAATTATATAACTTATCTTGACAACAACGTTGACTGTTATTTTATTTTCTGGAGATACAATTTAGCCCCTGCACATTTATTGACAGAAGTGAAATTGTTTTGTAAAACCTTCACAGTGCCATCAGAGAAATGATGCAATGGGATACAATACCATATATCAGTCTTTATTTAGACACTTCAGCTGCATGGTGGAATGGCGGCGGTACCTCATTCGCTCTCCACCCTCTCCTCCCTTTCTTTAAGCTCTGCCACAGTGATCCATCCTTCTCCTGAATGCCCAATTAGTCCTAATGTTCTCCCTGTCTCTCTTCTCTTGTCCCCCAGGGATCTACCTGCCGGTTCTAAGACTATTTGTGCTTCCTCTTCCCTCACATATATGCACACAAGCGTGGAGGGATAGATGAACGATCCATAGCTATCAACAAGCCTATGTGAGCGCGGCCCTCAGCTCTCCCCCGCCAGCCATCTGAATGCATGCTTCACCTCCGGCTCATTTACAATGTGTCAGCTTCTCAGGCAGAAACCTGGCCCTCATGATGCACCCTGTTACCCCGGACCAGCTGGTCCTGGGACGCGGGACGTACTGCTGATTCCCTGTCTGCGTCGTAATGAGTTGTGAAGGGGCTCGGATAGGCGTAATGCGAGGTGAATGGAGATGTGGAAGGTGGGTGACTTGTCTGTTGATGATCTGCATGTGTTTATAATGCTTTGTGCTATTTCACCTAGAAGGTGTTGTTAACTAGCTTAATTCAGAAAGTATAATAATTTTTGCTGGCCAACTAACTAGACCAGCATTGACTGGCATTAACCACCTGGTCTTTGCAGCAGGAAAATTCAACCATTCATTCTCATTTTCTGAAATAACTTCATTAATTATGATGTTGCTGATAACTTGAAAGCCTGTCTGAGTCACTTTCCTCTCACAGTCTCTATACAAAAATGCTGCCTGTGAAGTCATTGACTCACTGGGCAGCAAAGCAGCTGCCTTCAATTTTAGACACAGCCGGAGCGCCTCCATTTATCCTCCTGACGGAAACAGCTGTTGCCAACAAAGGTGCCGTGCAGCAGGTGTTCCCGTCTTGAAGTTTTCACTTTATCACGTCTAAATAAATATGTTCACCTCTTACCTGCCACGATGCCATTATAAAATTCCTCACAAAACTGAAGTAAATACGTTTCCACTGAAGCTAGCACCACTGTAAACAATTCTTCTAGGTTCCCAGACAGATATTGTGATCTTCGATTCAGCTGGGCACAAATCAGATAGGATCTGACACATGCTTCAATGTGCCTCTGCAAGCGTTCAGTTTATAATAATCGTCTTTTGTTGACCTTAACAATGGGCTGCGTAAGCTACAATTTATCTCCCCTTGGCAACAATGAATATAATAGAAAAACATGTTTAAAGATTCCAACGTGCCTGAGATTTGACTCATGAAACATACAATCCTGTGTTATCCTGACAAGCACAATCACATCCCAAAATAAGCTTTTCTGTCAGGTTTTCCCGAAAACGCTGCTTTGTTATGTTTAATCACAATTTACGTCCATGATTTGTTTTGCAGATGAACAAAATTGGTCACCGCCTGTTTCCCCCACAACCCGATGCTCATTCACGGCACGATCGCCGCTCAGAGAATATATGTGCCGCCTCTGACTGCATGCTGATGCCTGGATCTGGATGCAGAGCTCTGTGTGTCCTCTCATTTCAGAGCTTAACAGTGAGGGGAGAAGAAAACAGGTCTGTTTGCTCTGACAGTAATGCAGATTTGCCGGCTCTGTGAATAATTCCTTGTGGTTGCAAACACCTGGAAGAGATTGCCCAGTCCTTGAGGGTGGGTTAGCACATTACATTAAAAGCTGTTTTGGGTCATACTGTGTGTGTGTGTATATGTATATACACGTGTGTGTGTGTATGTGTTTGTTTATGCTGAGCCAAAGTCATAACCCCACCCAAGCTTTCTTTATTTAATTACAGTTTTTGTATGATTGTAGCTTATTATATTGAAGTGCTTTATCTGTGACACACACACACACAAATAATCTTTAACAAAATGTAGTTATGCTGGTGTCTTTGTCATTGATAAGTAAAAAATAATCAATGTAAAATCTGAATCAATACAGAGTATAAAAACTGTTTGGGTTTGGAATAGAAGGATCCAAACGGTTGTTGAATAACTAAAGTAAGTGTTCTTATGTCCTAAATATATCAGGTGGATTTATTTAACAAAAAATCAATTTTATACAATGATAAATGAGAATATTTCAGTTAATTTGTTCTTTTTATTTATTAACACAACTTAATTCAATAAAATAATTAGCAAAACTTACAGTATTTATTAATCTTTCACATTTCAAGTTAATGTATTATGACTGAAAATGAATCAACAATTGTGTATTTATGAATGAACATTAATCTGGAATAATAAATACTGTGAGTAATTGTTGGTCTTTGTTATTTTGTCATATTTAATGCATTTACTAATGTTTAAACCTACAATTAACATTTTTCAAGAGTTTATAAATTTACATTTACACATTTTTTGTGTTTATAATTTAAGGGTTTTTCACATTGAGCAATATTATGTAATGTGTAAGTGTTATGTAACGAATCTATGGGTTTCAGCTTTTTAGTCTATTATTACTAGACATTTTAACAAAACTCAGAGGTTATGCATTTACCAACAGTTATGTGTTAAAGACAATTGCATGTTTCATTCTTATTCAGTAAGCTGCATTTATTTAGTAGACATCTTAGTCTGTCTTATGTGTCTGTCTGAATTGTGTTTGTGTCTCTAACATTGGAATTCAATGAATGAACTTAACCGTCCGTTGCCCTCCTGCTTTCACTGCACACTGTCCTTGCCAGCCTGTTTCCTGCCAACCTCAATATCAAACTCTGACAGCACAACCAGACGCTACTGTCTCACATTTCCGTCTCTCCTCTTTTCCAAACTTTTGACTCCTCCTACTTCAAGTGGCACAGCGATTTCCCTGCAGTCTTAACACGCTAACAACGTCAGGTGTAAAAATCACAGGCCTTCTGTTTTATCAGCTTTCCCTGCATCTGTTTTTTTCTTTAGTGTGCGAGTAATCCTTATTTGTCCCTGCGTTTGCAGCCGTTGTTTGTTTCTGAGGTATGTTGGCGCACACACACATAACTTATGTATACGCAAGCTTGGTTTTTGCCAAAAGTGAAATTCACACCTGGCTTCACTAACCCTTGAGACAAAGACGGAAGCTTTTGAATAATAAGTAGAACAACACGTGAAGTTAATTGAATATTCTACTTCTCACAAGAGGTTGATTTAAACAGAGAAAGGCCCTTGAGCTGGCCAGTGTATCCGGTTTAACTAAAGGCCGAACAACGATGGACGCTGCCTGGAAACACTAATTTGGCATAGTGGTGCCTCCAAAGTCAGTCTGATCTATCGGTGCCACAGATGGAACCTGTCTGAATGTTCCTCTTGGTATCTTCACATCAGAAAGGGAAATCACAAATAAGATGTTTCCTCCAAGACACCAATGAGGCTTTGTGCTTTTCATATGTTTGTACCGAGAAACAGAATTGGTAATCACATGCATGTATTCAAATCTCAAAAGCATCTTGCACTAAACTTGTGCCACGATACTGTCAAAATCTGAGATTTCAATACGATCTTCTGCTCAAATTTCCTATCAAAGATGAAATTATCCAACTGTTTTCCTTTGGTCTCAGATTTCTTTAATCAATTTTTTATCCACAGTTTGCTTTAATCAACATTTTGTCTCATTTGTTTCTGTTTCTAATTTCAATGAGAAAGATCTGAGACAAGGTTGATACCTCAAAACAGAGCTGAGAAAATTACATTTCCAAACTATAAAACGGCAGCCTCTAAGCAATATCATTTTCTTCTGGGTTTGCCTGTATGTGAGAGAGCCTTACCAGGGCTTTGAGTAATTCCTCCAGGGGATGGAGGGGTGAGCACTCTTCTATTATCATGACTTCAAAGGATCTCGGGCTGCTGGCTCAACTTCACAGCCTGAAAGGGTCCTCGCTGCCTCCATTTTTAAAACCCTCTGATTAGACACATGGCATGGGATGAGGCCCCTATTCTGAAGAGCTCACCTGCATTTGAAAAGGAACGAGTGCAAGCTGGAAACACACTTAATAGTGTTTCATAAGCCTCTTTGTATAATTATAATGCACTTGATGAAACATGATGGAGTCACTTAGAGTGCAAATTAAAATTTTGTCCTTTTGTCCTTTAACGCGTAAAGAATTTCAAAGATTATAGCGATCGATAGGATTTGGTCATCAATCCATCGGATGTAAATGCAGGCTAAGAGTCAAGATCAGTTATTTGGAATGGCTGCGCTACAAGGTTGATCTTCCTAACGTTAACACAGTTTGTGACTGGAGATTCAATAATCGTTTATTAAGACCAAAGACGTTTCATGGTCTTGCGAGGCTCCAGGGCACCATCTTCTTTGGATGCCTTTGTGTTGCAATAGTGAGATACATTTAAGAAATATGGAGATGTTGCATCAGAAATGTGAGAGAAAAGGTTGCAGGTACTATACAAGAATGAAATCTATGTTTGTAATACGTTGCAAGGAAGACAAAATCAGCCATAGGGAGTCAGGACCAGGGCTGAGAAACAGAAAACATTTCTCATTACTGCCACATTAAATGCTGTTTGTTTGTCTATGTGAGTGTTATATCTGCAGTGGCAGTCGTCATGGTGGCGTAGAACATCCAGATGGAGGTCTCTGACGATGAATGACCCCGGCCGATAATCCATCCTTGATGGAAACAGAGGACCCTCTGTGAGCAGACTTCATATCAGAGATTTGATGTCAAAGCGACAGGTAGAATAGTAGTTTCAGCATCCAATAGCCACACTGTCTATCAATAAAACCACCAGACACCACAGCACATTATCCTTAACATGCACAAATACCCGTATATGTCCATCACTTTGCTGTAAATCTCTTGTGCTGTTTTACGTGGTGGATAGATGCAAACTAATATACAGGCATGAATTCTTGTCTCCTCACTGCAGCATCACTCCCAACCCCCACAACACACACACTCACTCACGTCTCAGGAGAGTCTCGTATATTCTCATATTTCTCATTCACCTTCTTGAAGATATTGACCTTTGTAATAATTAGATGAGTGCTGCGGCAAAAGTACACAGTAATTCTAGAGCAGATTTTTGAAGACAGATGCTGTTGATTATATCCATTTTTTTATTACAGTAAATTACAGACTGTTAACGCTTTGTGTGCATTTAAATGCATGTGTTCTTCTGCTTATAAAAGTTGTGATTTCTCTCTGTTGTTCTCCTCTGCAGAGCTACAGTCATTTATTTCTTGGAAGGAGCTATTGCAGTGCTCGCTGCAGAGTTGCCATGGAGATCTGCCTCCGTGTTTCACAAGGTCAGTGTGAAAGTTGAAGGAGGGCTGCATAACAGGTCTGCTCCTGCGCAGACAGCCAGCATACGTCGCAAATCACGTTTTTATTGCCTATATTCATGCACTCAGGCAGAACATTTCAAGCACATGTAGTTTTATAGCTTATCTAGTGGAACAACTTTATATCTGTCTTTTAGTGTTATTTGCCTAAATTATTTGTCATATCTGTGTGAAATATCTACTTGTCAGTCTAAATATTCCATATTTAATTGTTCCTCCAGCAAAACCAAGACAAAACGGTTAACAAGATGGTAGTTATCAAACAACTATTTAAGGTTTAAGCATTGTCCAAAACCCATTTTATTTCCATAAGATACCAGATTTCCCACTTAAACAGGATCTTGTAAGGAAAACTATAGTGTACATTTTAATTTATTGGATTGATTGATTGTGTAAGTTGCCATTGAAGGCTAAGGTGTTTATTCATGCTGTATGTACCCATGCAGAACTTTTGCCTGCCCCGACCCTGGTTCAGTCCATCAGTACCTCACTTTACCCTCTACATGCTGAAACATTTACCTCTTCTTTGAAGATCAGTGTGGATTTTAGGCTGCACTCCATGGCTAAGAATTTATTGATGACAGAGAATTGAAAACTCAGGCTGGCATTTTCTGCAGAAGTACCACTAGTATCAAAGCATGAAAGGAACACCGGATAAAGATGGAAAATGACGGTAGCACTTATCAAACGGTTTCTCTGCTTTATTCCGGAACCTCCAACCAACCAATGGAGAAATTAAGGAGATGTGTTCTAACTTTGTTTTGCTGTAACGTTTGTGAAAAACCAAACAAATAAATTGAATTGCTGGCAAAAACATTTACCCCTTTACCAGAACCGTGAGTGAGATGAGCAGAACTTCAGAAGATCATTTGAACATTTTCCAGTCGATGACACGTGGGGTTTCGTTTTTCTATTCTTTAAACATGCAATGCTTGGAAGTATTTGAAACAAAAACACAATTCTGGCCTGAGGTTTCTCATTAATGGGCAGGTCTTTAAACCTCCCTGATGTTTCATCATTTATATTTCAGGAAAGCCCTGCAGTGATTCCTGAACACTCTCTGTACTTGATCAGCATTTTCATACTTTTTAAAGAAAATGATCATCATTTTAAACTTTATCACATGTGCATCCATCGGCACTTTATTTTTTTTGTTCTGCTCCTGATTGTTTCCTTTTATCTGATCATATGCAATAGTAAAATATTGTATCTGCATTATATAGAGGTTAGAAATATGATTATTAACATGATTTCTCAATGGATTTGGATGCCTTTGGTTTCTCTGTAATTTTAGGATGGGAGTGTTTGTATCCTGCTAACAATTGTGGATGCATGTTTCCCTAATGTTTTGAGGAGTAACAAAAATGTAAGAAACACAATGAAAATGTTATTTTAATGTTTTAGAAATGTTCAAAATGTCMATTTTTAAATGGTTATTTAAACTTTTTACTTCTATAATGTTAGCTTTCAGGTGTTCCTGTAGCTCAACTGGTAGATCATTGTGTTAGCAGTGCAAAGGTTGTGGGTTCGATCCCAGGAAATACAAGTACTGATAAAAATGTATACCTTGAATTCACTGTAAGTCGCTTTGGATAAAAGTGTCTGCCAAATGAATAAATGTAACATAAATGTAGCTGAGAAACATCAGGTTATTTGCTCTGTCATTTTTAAAGTTGTGTGAGAAAAACCCAGACGTGTTTGATTCAGGCAGGGCTGAAATCACAACATCTGCAAAATGATCTGACCTCCTCAGGGAAAAGAGCAGATAAATTTGACAGGCGAGGAAGTCATAGCTGTGCTTTATCATTGCTAGTGACCAATCAGAAACAAGGACTACAGCTGTTTTATTAGTTCCCAAAGTCTGAAGTCTCTCATTGGTTCCGATTTCCAATCTCTGTGAAATTCGTCTGTTGCTGTTTGTTCTCTCCAACATGAAAGCAGAGCAGGGAAGAGTGAATACATTCATCTTCAGCGGGGCAAACTGAAACATTATGTGGCAGCTTTTTCCACTATGAAACAAAAATACTAAGTGGCAGACACGATCCAACGCGCGGCGCAATTAGACAGACTTGCTAAATGGTGCCATTACCAAACCTCACCGATTGCTGACACTTTCATTGCTTTGGGTGGAAGGAGGAGGGGTCCGAAAGTGTTGCTTGCAAGACCCTTCATTACAGAGAGGAAAGAAAGGGAGAGAAAGGCAAGGAGAGAGTGTTTCCAGCTGCCCGCTCTGCTCAAATTAGCTCAAGCGCCCTCTCAAACTAGCGATGGAGGCTAAGTCATCCATGCTGGTCTCCTGCTGGTGGGGGAATGACTCATGTTTAGAGTGACCTTCTGTCATACCGGCCTCAATAATATTGACAGAGGCTTGCCTGTGGTCCTCGCATTCATCTTCATTAGCACTTGGCTTTAAGCATCAATGTCATTGTCCGCTCCTGGGAGGGCTCACTGCTATCTCTGCCTCTGTCTGCCCCAGTCACTTCCATCTTTTATCCTCCTCCTGCCATTCCTTAGCTTAGAGGGAGCTTAATCACACTATCATCAGAGACAAGTGCACGTGCAATTTGGGTGTCCTTTCACTTGTGGAAACTAGGACAAAGAGTTGGAAAACACTGGTGGAAATTGGAAAACAAGCACGATCGCTTAAAGGTGTAGTTCACCTAAAAACTTACATTCTGCTAACATTTACTCATATTTGTGTCTTTAATGATTTAAAAACTAATTATAGCTATATGTCAACTATTTATGTGAGAACAATGTATCTAAAGGGTATATAATGTACTACAGTGATATATATATATATATATATACACGAGACATTTAGTCATTTAGCATGATAGACAGGTATCATATTAAACCAGATATCTCATTCCATCTTACATGGAAATGGGCTAAAAAGAAAAATGTAAAAATTGGAGAGTTTATATAATTTAAAAAATAGAGGTTGTTATATATAAAAGGAGAATTATAATGAAGATATACATGAAGATTTAGCTATAATACCACAGTGTATTTTAGACAACTTCTTAGAAAAGTCATAGGAAAGGTTTGTGTGATGAGCAGATCTCAGCTGGAGCTCTCAAATTAAAGACCCGTCGTGTCAGGTTTGACATCAGTGATGTTTAGTCACAAGACATGTGAGAACAAATGACGTTTCAGAATGACTAGGTGAAAGACAGCCATAAGGGTTTAAAATAACAAGGATAGGATTAGATGAATAATTTGAAGCTAAAATGGAACGTTCTCAGAACATTGACTAACATTTTCTGCAAATTTCCTCAAGGCTATTGAAACAATTCTTGCAGAACGATTAGCAGAATATGTTTTAATGTAATAGAACGTTAGAAGGTTATTCTTAAGTTAAAAAACTTAAGGTTTACGTTTTAAACTTTCGATTTAACCTTTTTAACATTTTGCTACTAAATGTAAATGTTATGCAAAATTTCTTACAACCTAAAATTGTTAGCTCACTTCTCATTTTGGGGTGAACTATTTCTTTAATGTGCAGCGACTCAGGTTAACATTAGTAATTAGCATTTGCCCAATTTCCTAAGAGTAAGGCTTGGTGTTAATGTTTTATGCATTTCTTTTGCTGGCAATTGCTATGTCTGTATTTTTGTGTCCTGCTACATGTGTGATTTTTTTTTCCTGCACAGAAGGAATTTTCCATCTCCTGCACTCAGTGTGGTACTAGGTGACCACAGTGGTTAGCAGAGCTCTGTAGCACATCCCTGTATTCCTATCAGCCTCTGCAAGGTCAAAACTGTGAGGAGGGTTTCGGATTATCTTTGCTTCACACTGGTAGGCTACTCTTCCTCTTTACCCACAATCCCCTCCCCACTGCTGCTGTCAGACCCTGGAGAAGGAGACAGAACTGCACTCCTCTGGTGCCTTAAACGAGAACTGTTGTACATCCAGGAAATGTGCACACTACAGCGTGCATTGAAACACAGCCCTGCTGTGAGTTTAAACACAGCTTTCTGATGGCTGCTGGTCTTCAAGTGGAGATACCCTCCACTGTGTCCCAACTAGCACTGCATCACTGCCACAACATTTTTTTTGTGGTTTGTTATGAAATCATTTTTCACCACTTCAATTCCACAAATGTAGGGGATCTTTTTTGTGCAATAACAATAATATTTTTTAATGTTGCAGAAATGTTACGTAAGGTTGGTAGCATGTTGTTTTGATAGATTTTGCATGCTGCTTTTCCATATACAATATTTAGCCGTTTTTGTTTATCTTTTAAGTGTTGTAACACAAAATCTATTTAGTCAGTTTTGTTTTTTAAATGTTACATTAATGTTTACAAAGTTTCCTAAACACAAAAGTGTGTTTGTTTTATTTTATGATTTTGTTTGGTAATCTAAATACATATACATTTGAATTTTTTATTTAAATATACTATTAAATTCAATACAAATATACAATTGATACATTTTACAATTCTGTAATGCAACAAATTCTAACAGCAATTAAAAGCGTTTTGTGCCGTCTGCCAAAATGATTGAGTGATCACATTTCTATTTCAGGCAAACACATACACACAAAACTTGCTTTTTGTTCTGAAGCGACTGTTTAAATCAATAACAAAAACGCCCGAGAGTTTGTTATATTCAAGCTGAGCGTTTTGGGGTTTTGTTGCTGTTGTTACATTGCCAGAGCGTTTTCCCCTTTCTAATACACTAAACTCTGCGTCTACCTTCCTGTCTGATGTAACTCAATCAGTAAAATGTGGCTACAGAATGTCACTGTACCTGAGGCAAAACATAGATCAAATATGCAGAATAATATAAACCCAACAGTTTTTTTGTTGCAGTGAGAGTCAACAGTGAATCAGATTAATGAATCAGGGAATGTATTTATTTTTCCATACAAGCGAGGCAGCGTTTTAGATTGCTCACTTTAAACGCTGCGTCATTTTTTTGTTTCACCTCCGTGTCGTTGGTTTTTGACAGCCGTTTAAAACTTGACAGATTTGTTGCTGCGAGGTGTCCCCTTCATCACCACTGACTTTGCAGAACCGATCCGAAAACGGGCTTCCTGTGTGTGGTGACATAAACCCCGCCCCCTCCACCCTCCTCATCACCGCGAATCAGAGGTGTTACCACAAGCCCACTTTACACTCTTTGTTTCCGTATTTATTTTCATTTTCGTAATAGAATCAGATGGTGCTTCCAGAAGCCAGGGCCATCGATCGGGTCTGGCACTGATGGATGACCCGCTTTTCCATTGTGCTGATGGATACACTAAAGCTCCTCACGGAGTTCAGTCTCAGCCTAGCAAAACCAATGGTCCTGGTGCAGGGGTTTAAGTTTGATTAACTAAAACTTCCTGCAGGCCACGGAGAGGCAGCTGCCCTCACTGCTGAGCTGTGAACCTCAGTCAACCATTCACTGACCCAAACAATCTTTCAAATCCCTTAAAGGTGTAGTTCACTCAAAACTAAGCATTCTGTCATTGTTCTGCGCTCACACTTGTGTTGTTTTAAACCTGTTTGTATTTTGTATTTATTCGTTTGGCAAATGCTTTATGGTGAATTCAATGTGTACCTTTTTTTTCTGTACTTGTGTTCCCTGCGATCGAACCCACAACCTCTGTGCTGGTAACTCAATGCTGTACCAGTTGAGCTACAGGAACATGCTGTTTGCTGTATGTTTTGGTTCATTTAAAAGGTTGCATCATAAAGGTCTTCTTTTGTGCTCCACGGGAAAAATAACAAGTAATAATTTTTTAGGTGAATAACGTGTGAGAAGGATGTTCATCAATACTTGGGATAATTGAAAAAGTAAATGAAATTGTGCAACAACAAAAAGAATATGTAAGTACACAACTGAGAGTTATATCAAACCTTCTCTTTATAAGGCAGATGAAAGAAATTGGTTGTTTTGATAAATAAATAAATCTATTATTCTGAGTTGTGCAGCTGCAGTTTATTTACTTTCATTGTTTGAAGCACCTCTTCATTTAGGTGGGTGATTGTTCTTTTATCATTGTGTGTGTGTGTGTGTGTGTGTGTTTCATGTGTTTGTGTGTTACCATAACTGAAAAACACTCATGAAATCTTTATTTATATGCACTTTTACATACTGCAGCCCACATTTCATAAACTAGACTTGCACCATGTGTACCGTATGTATGTATGTGTGTATATATGTGTGTGAGTGTGTGTTATATATGTGTGTGTGCTGTCCTCCTGCCATACTGGCCAGCTTTGTACACGTTCCAGTGGCTGTCATCCCTCTGGCTGGGTGGCTATGTGCAGAAACACAATAAGGGTACAAGGCGAAACTGGCCTGGAAAGACCAGTTTGGAGAAAAACATACAAGATGCTTGGCTTATTCTGACTATTGTTGTCCATTCTACTGTATATGAATCCTGCCTAGTTTATTTTTAATGTCATTTTCCTATTTGCATTTATGAGAAGCTTAAAGGGAGGCAGTGAGTGGTTAAGGCCCATTATAGAAAAGCACATTGGTTGCGCAGCATACAGGACAGAAAATACGCCCGTAAAACACCCCCTGTCCAGATGACGTGTTCTCGTTTAGAGGCCGGTGACCCCCTCCTCACCCTCTCTGCTGTGCCTCAAGTAAATGACGCCCTTTCCTTTCCAGTGCGCAATTGGATAATGCAACAGAGTGTTGTGGCAGTAATCCCAGCATGCAATATGGTCCCTCTCTCACCTCCAGGCATTGAAGCACAGCAGACAACCGCTACCACTAATAAACTTTTAATTAGCTTCAGAGGAGACAGCTTTCATTTAGAACAGAGCACAGAGAGAATTCTGATAGCATCATGGAAAAGGTTATTGTAAGATTGGAGTTGTGATTCTGTCCGTGGATTTGGCTGGGATTTGAGGCGAGCAAATTGTAAACAATTTAAAGTTAAACTTAACGACCATTTTTTCATATGCCTACGGCGATACTCGTATTCACAAAATTGGTTCACGCGGCTGTGTATATTGTTACCACTCAACAGGACTTTTATTCAAGCATTCGTGCGAAATTTTCTTTGCCTAAATCACCCCTTTATCCCGACACATTTGGAATTGTTTAAATTTGAGTTTCTCCGGCTCAACGCTAGCTATCGATCTATTATTTTTCAGCCTATTTAACAGTGTATTGTAGTTTAGAGCAAAGCAGAAATGTTCCCCTGTAATTTGCACACTTTCTTAACATTAGAATGACAGTGTATACCCCAGCAGTCTATAGCTTACCTCATGTCATTTTGTGTTATTGATTACTGAACTCTCTGTTTCTATTGGCAACAGCAAGTTTTTCTTCTCGTGTGAATGTGAAATTACTGTGAACTGAACTTGAATCTTCTGTGTGCCTTGAGAAAATCTCTTCATCAGACTCTTTTCCATTCCCTGTCTGTATTGGCTTGCTGCCCTTTTGACTGTCTCTGTTTCTATGCCTCCTTAGAGACCATGGGTGTGTGTTATCCCATCACCTAAGATAATTGAAACAAAGCCATCTATCAGCTACCTTCGGTAATGCTTAAAGGCTCAATTCTCTCTGGGCTGCCCTGTGGGGAAGACATCAAGAAGCTGAAGTGAAGACTCTACTCACATTTGAGACGAGAAACCGTATTGACAATAGCGAAGTAGGTGTTTTACAATCATTACCTATAACCAAGGAATGCTGATCTGTGAAGTAGTCTAAATGTGCTGTGAGTTATCTTGGCTGTCTTAGGCTGAGAGCGTCAATTCGCAGACTATCCATCCTATGTAGTGTGCAAAGATTAGGATTAGTGGATCTTGAATTCTGAATGTTAAAATATAGTATGTATGTATGTAAATTGCCTTTTACACAAGGATTTTTGAAGTATGCATGCATGCATTAGCACAGCAACATTATGCAAAGGAATTATGGGTAAGAAAAAAATTCTGATTATTTTCTGTGGTGCTGTTTAAGTAAATGTTAATTGAGGTAAGGACGTTCAAATGCTTTTACAGGAAAAGGAGAAAATTACTGAGAAAATATATTTTAATTCATTTATTTTTTTTGTTGTGCACAGCAAAGGTTCCCAAATGTGTTGTCTGCATATTCAGATTGCTGGTACTGAAGATGTGCCTTTTGTTAATTAGATTGGTTCCTGGAGCTCTTCAGTAAATAACCTTCACTTAACTCATGCAGCAGAGTGAACTGCGGATGGGTCATCGATTAAGCATCCTGACAGATAGTAAGCCAAACCCCCTGGCAGAGAGTGGAGGTCAGAGGGAGAGCAGAAGATCTGGCAACCCTTTGCCCTAGCCGGGGAAAAATTAAGTTAGTGTGCTGAAGCTGCTTTTTCAGTCCAGGACTCCCAGGATAGCAGCCTATGCGCTATAATGTTAATTAGAGTTAGCACATAAAGGCAATGTCAACCCAGCAGGGTCGATCTGTTCACAGATTGTTTGAAAAATCAATAATAATACTGGTGTGTGGAACTTGGTTTCACTCACTTTTCTTTCAGCCCTTCACCGGTGTGTGTTTGTGTGGACGGCAGTAGGACATCCTGGTCAATAAGTTGCTTTGCAGTAAAACTGAATTTGGCAAATAACAAGATGATGCAAAGAAATGCGAACTGGATTTTTGTGTTTCTAATGTATTCTGCAGCGATTTCTGTAGCGTTCTTGGACTTGTGGTAACAGGAATTGCCACCCCTGAGTGCAAGCGTATAGTTTATTCCACTTATATTTATTTGATTTTACCCCTTGGTTGACTTTCATTACGCATTACAGTTTGTGTTTGGGATCGAGATGTTTTATAGGGTGTGTGGAATTTGAAGGTGTGCACTGAGAAAGCTGGTTTCAGAGACAGGAAGCTAAAGGTGACAAAAGCCTCTGCTAGCTCGAGGGTGGCTAATGTCTAAAACCAAGCGCATTAATTACGCATGTGGCTAATGAGTTTCCTCTCCTCTAGTATTCTGAGGTGGATATGATAATGACTGATAAAAGGCCTCTAACAATATTAAGTTCTTTGAAAACGCACAGATTCCGTCGTCCTTTCAGTCGAGTGTCGCTTAATTAAGCACATAAAGGCAACAACAATACCCAGATGTGAGCATGATTGTTCATTTGTTAAGTTTTGGTTGTATTTATCAAAGTGTGCTACAAAGTTACAAAGCTTCCAAAAGGAAATGGGCCTTTTGTTTGATTTATTTTGTTTCACAACATTTCTGAGCCTGAACCGCAGATATTGTCAGCGTTATCAGCGCACAAGGAATGCTCTCAGAACACTGTGTTATATTGTAGCTATTGAGTTAACATTTTTAGTTTGTTTATGGTTGTGATATTTTTATTTAATAAAATAAAAAGATTTTGTTCGTAGTAACAATATTGCTTGATTTAAAGACCGTTGTTTAATATTTTTTTAAAAATTGTGTAAGATTTTTAAAGCATTCCAATAATATCTTTTTTTCACTAATAACATTTTTGATAAATATGATATATAACATTACAAAATTACAAACATTACTGCAGGAACATTTTTGAGAACTTTTAGAGAATGATAGCCGATGTTCTGAGAACGTTCCCTGTTCGCTGAAAAGTCACTTTGGATAAAAGCATCTGCCAAATGCATAAAGTTAAATAAATCAAACACGTTTGCATTTTTCTCAGACAGTCTCAGTCACACAGCAAATCACAGTTTTTCTGCTAACTCAGAAGTTCTTTGAGAAATCAAATCCTGTCCAGACAGGAACGTCAGTAATTGCAATATATTATTTTCCACCAACACTTCGCCTTATTTATTTGGACTTACATTTTGTCTAGCACTGTAACTAAAGCTATATTTTTGTGCTGCCTTGTGCAACTTCATTATGGATTTTGAGGTTTTTGCCAACATTCTGGGTAAAATAACAATCAGTGGTTTCCATCCAACATAAAAATCTGTTAAACATTTAATTAATAATACGGGTCTGAATTGCTAATAATAGCAACTGTAGCACCAGGTGTTAATCCTTATCTTTAATAAACTCTGTACTGTATGTAATTGTTAAACCACATACCTGTTTACAGTTCACACATTATTATATATACAGTACAAATATTGTTTGGAAAGCAAATTCTATCCCCGTAGTGCTGATAGCGGATGATTTGAGATCTCAAGCTAACACCTTTCAGTTAAAATAGAGGTGCAACTTTTGCAACACAGAGGTGCAACACAGATTATTCTACAGCATCCGCCTGACACGAGCTTTTCCTTAGATCATTTTTGTTTGCCTCCCAAATTCTGCTGAGGCCGACAAAATTACGACCTCTCGCTGTCAGTTTGGTTGCATTTTTGTTGCTGTTGACTGACTTGGTAGCTTTCCAGTACATTTATGAATTCATGTTCTTCTCTACACAGTATATTCCTTTCTGCTATGCGGTGAAGTGATGCACGCTATCAGCTCTCAAATAGTGATGACTCGGCCTAAAGACTCTCGCTGGCAGGTACATTGTGGCCCAAAATTGCTTTGCAATAAATCATGGCATCAAAAGCATTCATCTTCAGCTCTGCTCTGAACATGTATTCCTGAGACTCCACT
Source organism: Yasuhikotakia modesta (assembly GCA_036877545.1). NCBI lineage: Eukaryota > Metazoa > Chordata > Actinopteri > Cypriniformes > Botiidae > Yasuhikotakia > Yasuhikotakia modesta. The sequence goes on along the minus strand of JBAJNP010000060.1, from coordinate 47,713 downwards.
TGTCACAACCACAAGAATTCATGCATTTACTTCTATTTGGGGCTTTTAAATAGCTTTGGCACTACTTGGTAATTGCATTTCATCAATGAAATGATTTATAGCCGCCATTAGCGGCTGAATAAACACGCGCTCTTTGTGTGTGAAACTAAAGCTGTAGAATAGTAAACTAAGCAGAACTGAAGGGAATGGGGAATTCTTTAAAATAAGAATGTGTAGATACCAGATTACACCAGTGAGGAAATACATAGTATCTGTCTCATTACCGGCAGAAGATTCTACTAAGTAGTTCCTTTGCTACCTGCTTCCTTTAATGTGACAAATAAAACATGATTTTTGAAGTGTTAAAAATGTGATGCAATTCATGGTTCAGGTTAACTTTAAACCTTTAAAGATAAACATGTATCAATTAAATGTGTCTAATTGCCCTGTAAACCTCATTCATGCAGACACAGGAGCTCAGTGACACAAGATTTCAGAAGCTCCAGGAACAGCAGAGGAGATGGATTAGTGAAGGTGTCATTTCCTGTCTGTGCTGTTGCCAAGGCCCCAAGATCACTCTCGCTGTTAAGAGAAGTACTGTTGGCTAGATGTGCTGCCCTGTTGGCCTAACTGGGCCAAAATTCAATTTGCATCAACCAGAAAATCCAATGCTGAGATTCCATTCCTCAAGGTGAAGGAGAGGTGAAGCGGAGATGGAGGCGGGGGAGGGACGAGATGGCACCCAGCCACTGCTGTCACCCTGTGGGCCTTTATGAGGTGTGTTTACAGCTATTTGTGGACACAGATTCTCAGTGTGTGTGTGTGTGTGTGTGTGTGTGTGCGTGTGTGTGTGCGTGTGTGTGTGCGTTTGTGTGTGCATGCGCGTGTGTGTATGCGCGTGTGTGTGTGTGCATTCACTCGCATGTGATCAGCATCATATAGGCTTTGCATCCTGCATCATGGCAGTTTTCCCCTCACTGCCTCGGCCTGATGTCTACACGGCTGTGTTATCTCCCTCCAAAACAAAAATAGTCACAAATAAGACTCTTCTTTACACAGATTAAATGTTTAGAGCTAAATTTGTGGTTTACGTTGGAATTCAACCTGAAATCTCTGTTTTAATTGCAGAGGTGTATGAGCCTATCTGAGCACAGTGTGAGATATTTACTAAAACGTTATTAATGCAGTACACACGTGAGATCACTGGGGTTTGTTTCTGTGGGCAATAATTTGCTCTCCATCTAATCTCTTTGCTCCACAGAAAGCAACTGAGAAATTAAGGAGAGCTCGCATTTTTCCTGTTCGGAGGCCTGAAAGCAGACAAATGAGGAAAAAGTGACGGAATGGCCTGAAGTTGAGAAGAGATGGAGAAGATGAGAGAGAGAGAGGGCTGTAAATCAGACACCCCCACTCAGAAAATGAGAAAAGGGACGAGCGGCAGTAAAAAACACTGCTCAGCTGCAGTCATCTATCTACACAAGGCTGAGGCTATTAGTGTGATGACAGGACCATGGACTTGGGTGTAACCACACACTCTCTCTCTCTATCTGAAGAAGTCTCTTATGTACGCTTGTTCTTAACAATAAACACTGCTGTATAGGCCCGATACATTGATTTAATATATCAGCCAATAAGAACAGATGGTGAGTGCGGTAATGCCAGCAGCCTGTTCATTACCGCATTCTCATCAAAATGCATCTGGTTCATCAGAAGTGAGATGTCTGCGCATTTCACGTAGCCTCCATTAATCAGAGCTGAAACGGTAAATGAAGTGACTTGTTCCCGCTTTGTAAGTATGACCTCAGCGGCGCAGCCAGGAACGCGGCAGCGCCTCGTCACTCAGATCTCCTCTGACAAGCGTGTGATAATCTTACATGCAGACCAGTTATGACCGTTCGACCCAATTAAGCTGTAAGAGACTGAGGACAAATGATGGCTGTAATTTTACCCAAAAGTCATAGCATAGCTAATACATGCTGGTATCCCAGCTAACATTAAAGGGAACATTCGCATAACGTTGGCTAGCGTTCTCTATAAGTTCTTTCAAAGTTATCAAAAATGTTTTTGATGAGTTTTTTATTGCTATATATCATGTATATCAAAAATGTTTTTCTTAAGTTGTTTTTAAAACGTTTATAAATATTACAGTTACAATTTAAAATGCTCAAATAATGTTTTTATAATGAAGCAATGTTTTTAATACAACATTTAAAAAAGTATTGTTAATACAACATCTTACTGGATGTTTTGAATGTTCAAAGCAACAGTTTTAAAGTTTTTGTTACTTAATGGAAACATTATGGAAATGTTCGTACAACCTTAAATTGCTAGCTGGGTATGCATATATTACTTACATAAAGTCAGAACATGTCCAATCTAAAACCCAGCATGTGCTGTAATTGCGTTTAATGATGTCTGAATTTGTCTGTGACATCTTTAAATGAGCTTATCCTATTAGCGACCAATGACTTTTTAGAAAATGGATTTGGCTTTTCTTTGACGCGAGTCTGAAGCAAACCTTCAGAGAGTTTTTCTTTTCTTGGAGCTTGTAATATTGATAAGTCTCAAAGGAATGCTGTGTAAGAAGTCTACAGCCAGCAATTTATGAAACTTATTTAAATTAATGACGATGATTGAATTAATCTTTAAATAAAGTGCAGTAATTCACTTCCATAACCAGTGAGGCTTTGAGAATGCTCTGCTGTGTTATGATTGGTTCTACAAGCGGACTTACTGCACAGTGATTGGTTCCTGATTGTGTGGTTTTGTCAGCTATACTGCTGGCCAGCTGTGAAGATAAGAGAGTGTAAGTAGTTATTTACAGTCCTAATCCAGCAGGAACAGGCCTGAATATAAAAGGACGCGTTAAGGTCAATTCACAATACTTACAAAACATAATAATATGCAGAACTGTAAAATAATGTATTGAATTGATATTGTGTGGACTTTCATGTTTAGTCTATTTGGATTTTTGGCTGCGTTATGGCAGGTGAAAGACCCCCCAGCTGACAATGTAAGGTTGTAAGAACATAATTCTGTAACATTCACAAAACATTCCACTAACAACTTCAAAATAAGATTTTTAATATGTATAATGTTAAAAGGTGTTTATTATTAAGGTGTTTTATAACATTACTGCAATCACATTTTTGAAAAGAACTTTGAGAGAATATTAGCCAATGTTCATAAAATGTTTTGTGTTAGGCATTTATGTTTATTTATTTGGTAGATGCTTTTATCCGAAGCAACTTGCAGTGATTTCAAGGTAATAATTTTTATATTACTTGTATTCCCTGGGATCAAACCCACAACCTTTGTGCTACTAACACAACACTCTACCAGTTGAGCTACAAGAACACTGGTTAGCTAGGCTGTTATTTAAAGTAGCATTAAAATAGTATGAATAGTATTTATAAACCACAGGAGACAGAGTTTCTGTCTTTTCTCTAAATCTGGCCATTTAAAAGTGCCGTAGGTGATTTTCTTAAATACCACACTTACTGTAAAATGTCCTCTTTTGCCTGACAGATATCACAGAAACAGGTGGCTTGAGAAATCACAGCTGTGACAGCTCTGGACTCTGTAAACAGCAAAGAGACTCTGGGCACCTTTTTTAACCAATCAGAAAACTCAGCCAATCAGAACCTCTCTCTGCTTGTCAGTCATTTTGGCATTTCAGTTTACTGATGGGAAAAACCAATCCAACAATTTTATGTTGTAAGTATGTTTCCTTAATGTTTTCATTATGCAAGAAAACAATAAAATGCTATTTTGTTATACGACATTATGACATTAATGTTATTTCTTCGGTATAAGATTTTTTTTAATTCTGTAACATTTTTAAAACATTCCACTAACCATTTAATAACATTTTTGATTAATATGATATATAACATTTAAGTTCTACATGATATATAACATTTAAGTTCTACTAATAAGAATGCAAGAATGTTTTTCTATACATTTTAGGAGAACTTGTTAGATGTTTAAGATGTTAGTCAAAAGTTTGAGAATGTTCTCTGTTAACTGGGAAAGTCACACGTTTGCAAACAGACTAAAATGGCTGAGATCCCCTTTAGATGTTTCATAGAGAATGTTACCAGAGAAATGTTTGGTAACTCATTGCCTATTAATCAATGATGACAAGACTGACAGCAATAATGTGACTGGTCTGTTCTGTTCAAGGTGTTTGGAACTATGTCTCGAGCAAATGGAGGCAACATGACCTTCTGGCATGGTAGAAGACCATACAGGATGTCACAACAGCGGGTTTTGAAAATGTCATCTTGTGATTTGTGGTTCATTTCAGGCGCCGAGGCTGAGGTGAGCAAGGTAGGTCTGTTGAAGCTTGTGGCTGCTTTGTTGTGAAGATCAAACAGAAAAAGCAGAGCCCTGAGATAGAAGAACTCTAGCAAGGCTTTACCCCAGTATGTCAAACTGTTGAGGTAAGTTGTCATTGCAGCATGTAGAACACACATGCGCACACACGCGCGCTGCGTTCTGCAGGCTTGCCAGCCTTCACCTGCCTCACACAACATGTTCCGTGGAAGATTAATGAACAAATCTGTCAGGGCCAGAGCAAGTGTGTTTATCGGCTCACCGAGATATGAGGGCTAGCCGTCGAAGGCTAATTAAACACAATTATTAATCATTAGTGCACGTCGTTCATTGCGGCAGGGATTTCAACCTGGGTTTCTCTCAACAGGATGAATTTAATCCTTCGCACATTTTGCTGGAATCACATGAAAGCTGACCGGACCACCACACGCAGTGCTGGTAAAACTCTGTCTCTAATGTCTGACAACACGTTTTACTATGACTGGAAATGTGCTGATATTCTCTGGTGAAAACGACATTTGTTTAAACTGCTATCACACATAAGATTTAGATGCAAAATGCTTTAAACTGTGTATTTGAGTGGCAACATGTTTATGAAAACGTAAAAATAGATCTTTGTGTGCCTTTGTTTATTAACAGCTGTGGGCACTGTGCAGTACATTAATGCAGGTATATTCTTTGTAAAGACCAGCAATGCAGTACTTACCTAAGTACCACTTTCCATACAATGAAAGTCAAGTGGATTAAAAGGTCTAATCCCTGTTGACTTCCATTGTATGAGATACAAAACACCTCACAATTCTTTAAAATATTGTTTTTGCCTTCCACAGAAGAAAGAAATTATGTCTGATGTTTATGGAAATCAAATTAACCACCAATAGTGGTGCTTCTGAATAAAACAATATAATATGCTTGAATATAATTTTTGTTCTTTCTCTTGGAACAGAATCAGGTTTTAAGAGGGTGAGCTGGACTGAGATCTAATACTAAGCAGTGCTGTGGAAAATGATAACAAGGATGGATGTCATTGCAGTGAGGCTCGAATGCCACCCACCGATATCTCACCCGCCACTTACCTGCTGTCCACAGGCATGCTGGGATACCCAGCTCAGATCTTTCTGCTCTTTTCTCTGTTAATCTATGAGCTTTTTGGTCTCTGTTTCCACACACACATAGACGCCTTCAGTTCTACAATGTTACTCTCGTGGCTGCGTTGATCAGACCTTGTAACAAGCCGACCTCCTGTGAGTCAGCCTGCCTGTCCTTTTTCATTGGCTTCAATCCCTTCTTTTGGAGTGAAGAGAAAACCAGTGGAGGAAAATCCATACCCATTCAGAAAGGCCATCCTCATGACTTGTGCCTCAAAAGAGCCACAGGGATCGATGGTATTTGTGTAATTGGCTAGCCATGGGGCCCAGAGACTCCTCACACTGTAATTTCTGTTCCCTATTGTTTTTACCTCAGTCCAATTGATCACAATGTCTGAAGACGATTTGACAAACAGATGTAAAAGGTGATAGTTTACCTTGGGTTGTGTGAAGCCTTACGCTACAGAAACTGTAAAATGGTGTAATGTGATGATTTTTGGAACACACGACTACGAAAACACTGTGATTTTCACTAGACTCTGCGTTCTGTAAATTCACATCGATTAGAGCATGATTGCAGCCTCTCTGTAAAAATGACACGTTTCGACCAGGGACATGTTTAACAGCGGCAACAAATTGGTTACGATGGCAAAAGTTTATAGATTGCATTTTATGAACCACTAGATGGCTGTGCAAGTAGCTGGTTGCACAGAAAACAGTTTTGGCACAGATTTTTAGCTGTGTTCACAGCAACACCACGTGTTTTAATAGTTTATAAAACGTGTGGAATATTAAGAGCCATGGCTTAGTGGTTAATGCGTGTGCTCTGACACATTAGGGAGCTTTAACAGGCAATGTGAGTTTAAATCAGGCACATTATATTTTGCAATCCCCCCCTTTAATTTTAACACGACTTTTACACATGTATACATACTGTACAAATGAACATTGCCATAAAAGCAGCTCATTTTTAATTTATGTTAATTATGCTGTTGACCGGTGTTAATTCATACAACGCTTTATCTAGCAGTCCAACCAAAGTGAACCCAAGCTGACCCATTGAAACCAGATTGGTTATGTGTCTAACCAAGCAAAATGGGCTTCTGGGTAATTAAAATTTCTATTGCAGCAATTTTGATGGCTGTCATTTGGCAGCACTGCACGCGGCAACGATAGCCAAACCTCGGTACCGCAGTCGCCTTCAGTCAAAATGATCATCTGTTGTGCTAAGCAGCTTTCATACAATAGGAGAAAAGCCAAGCCACAGTTCTACCTGACACAAGCGCTTATAGCCCTGGATGCCACCTGCCTGCGTTAACCAATAAAGATTTATGCAGTGTGATTTGAGTGGGACTCCACATAGAAATGGAGATGGCAAAGAAAAAGGGGGAGGTGAATGGGGGTGAAACCGCTGCATGTCCGTAGCATTCAATTAAATGCAAATGTTCCTCTCCAGTGCTCTCTGAGAGGGGGCACCTGAGGGCTCTCTCGCTCGCTCAATCTGTATCCCTCTCTCTCCTTCTCTCGGCGCTCTGCTGAAATGTCAGAGCTGTCACTCAGATGCCTCTCCATCCTCTGATCAGCTATTATGCAAAGGGACATTTGACTACTTTCTATTGGCCGTAGTACAAACATGCCAAAGGGGAGGTTTATAGAAATGTTAACTCACAGAGGGGGTTCATGCTGGGGGTGGATGAACACTCAGAACACTTTTTCAAAGCTCTTTTTTCAATCTTAAAATCTTACAGAACGGGGTGAGCTAATGTTTACTTATATATTTGTTTGTTTCAATGCTCCTGCTCTGTTTATAAACTTGTTTATATTTTTAGTGTATGTAACTTTGTGTGGCACATAGATTAACCGCCATTTGTGATTGTGCACAGTACTGTAAACTATGTCATTTTGAAATGTGTTTCCTTTCGATTAAACTGCTAAAATATCTGCTGCCGGAAAAGACAGTCTGAAAAAAATCTGCTGACCTATTTCTCTTCTTACAGTATATGAACCAATTCCATCAGCTCCTAGAAATTTTAAACTTAAAAAAGTTAAAACTTTAACATAAAAAACAGTTTTCGGTGCCTCTGCTGCTTCCTCATTCATTATGGATGCAGTTCCTGCTTTCAAAAGAGAGGACCAACTTTAGTTCATCCTTTAGTTATATGGGCTGTGGAAGGATTTAAGGAAAAAGTACGCAAGCAGACTGACCTAGTGTAGACTGCCAACGACCCTGAATTTAACTCAGTTGTGTAGTAAAACTTATGTAAATCGTTTATTTTTATTATTACATTGGGCTTTTGCAGAGTAAGTCTTTTAATAACATAGAAATGTACTGTAAATCAGAGACCTGTATTTACACATTATTTAGGATCCAAAATACTCATTTATTTAACATTTATTTTGCCTTGCAAAGGACATTATCAACAAAACTATTGTAGAACAAAAAAAACCTAACATGGACTTGAAATGACAAAGCATTTTCTCAGAAATACTTGATCATGTTTTAGAAAGCATCTAGTATTCTTAACGAAAGTGAAAAAATCTAAACACTTACAAAACAAAGTTAACAGAATCAATGTCACAAATTTGCTTCTTTGATTTTTTAAAAACACTGCAACATTTTAAATGTTTTTCTGTTTCATTACATTTTCTGTGTGCTCAGATTTTTTAATGTAAGCTTGCATTGTTCCCATGTTAGGAAACAAAGATAATGTTGACAACCATTTATTATGTGACAAAAATGTAAAATAAAATGTGAAATAAAAAAATCTGTCATTTCTTATGCATTTGCATTCAACTCTGTCATTTAATAGACCGTTTCTTTCTAATAGGATAGAGATGTGAATTAAAATAAGATGTTCTTAAAAAGGTAAGGATCACAGGAAGATGTTGGATAAGCACATGCTTAGAGGGAATGGGAAATGCATATTGTAATTTGCATTATTATAGTTTTAGGCATTATTGCCTTTGATCAAGTTAAAATTAAAAACATTTATGGAACTGATCTGCTTTCCTCAAATTAATTATTAGAATAATTAAGTCTTATTGCAAATAATAGTTTTTAAATATATTTTTTGAGAGCTCTCAGGGGATTTTCCTCACAGAATAGTTTCTAGTGAAAGATCTGGGGCTGTATAGTTTCCATGGGGTGCCATCAGCCAATCAGAATTATCATTTTGCTGTCGCAGAGCGGTTAGTCACATGGCTTTTTTGGCTCAGGCGATTGGCTCAAAAACAAATGAATGTCCATGCAAATATGGCAGAATTCAATCTGTGTGCCTCTATTAAGATAAATGGAAATTGTAATGGATAGCTTTCTTCATTTATTATAGACCTCCTTGGCTCTGTATGAATGATGTTTGCACATTTTGTCAGTGTGCATAAATGCTATTCTTTAATTTGATAAATGGTATGTTGCTATTGTAAATGTAATACCTAGGAACATTTGCAACAAACAATCTTCAGGAAAACATTGTGATGAGATGCGTTCGGTGGTCGTAATAATGTCTGTGTTTTTCTGCCTGTTTCGTCTGACTGGCAACCTGTGAACATCTTCCTTTATTTTACTCAACAGTTGCTTGCCTTTTAAACGATAGGCCATTAAAGTGCCCAGTCCCTCACTCCTTTTACATGTCTGGCCATAAAGAGCGCAGTAAAATGCCTCAGCCCTGACCCAGCCTGTATTTGTCCACATATCAATAGCAGTTGGGTAGATCTCAACTGACAGCCACACGGTACTTGCATTCAGTAAGATTTGTGGGCTCGTAACATGTTGACCTGTATTACATCAGCTCGGATCTAAACGTTTCCTCCTCCTTCCAAACTGACTGTTTTGCATCTTCACTCTAATTGCATAAAGGTGTTGGGGAAATTATCTTGGCACAATCCCCAAATGACAAATTAGTTTACATTAGTGTGTGGATCCATCCAGATCTTACCAATTACTTTCTTGTGTGTAATCAGACTTATTACAGAACCCTGCTGCGTTTGAGGGGTTTCTCCATCACCCAGACGCTCAAGGAGAAAATAAAGGTTTTGTGAACTGTGGACATACGCCAATACCTTTTTTTTTTTTTTACCTTTTATCGGCAATAGGTCTTTGTAAATCAGAGGAAGTTTAGAAAGGAAAACTGTCTGCTTTTAATAAATGATCTGACCATAACTTTTTCTTTGGGAAACAAGCGTATTGAAGAATATAATTTAATTTCTCGTTTAAATGGCTCAATGAATCAGATAAGGATAGCGCGCTCTGAGGCAAAGGATGGCACATTAAATTAAATGGAGGTAGAGGAAGGTGGGAGTGTAAAATGGAGGG